>VDFB02189048.1:0-25158 GCA_007258455.2 Sequoia sempervirens | reverse complement strand
GTGTATACCAGTTTTGGGTGAGCAAATAGAAGGAAACGTGATTGCAGAAAGAAGAAACGACTTCTTCACTTACACAGCAGGTCGTGGCTGTTAAAGACAAGTTGAAGGAAGGCGCCTGGGATGCTAAGGGCTGAATACTCTATTGCAGAAGGTCTTACAACTATAGAGATATTTCTGAGGTCGGACATGAAGTTGGGCTATGTCCAAGTCGTTTTACTTCATCTACATGCTGGAGGCGAATTAAACCAGGTCTGAGTTTTCTTTATGCTGTATATCTATTATCTTACTTGTTAGAAAACCCTTGGGTCTGCTATGTAAGATGTCTTGGACCTGTTGGTGATTTCTGGAAATGCTTATATGAGAATATTTCAACATAAACTCAGAAAACAGTTTTTTTTATGCACTTACTGCTCACATACAAGACCTGGGTATTGATCAATCGTTGTAAGAAGTCTGGAAAACAAGGAATCTCTTTAAATGGTTACCATCATAAATGATACATGTAATATTGCATAGTGAATGGTTGTAAATGTACTAACTGAATGGGATGTCCAAGATTCTCAGAAAATTAATTACACTCCTTGCTGTTCTATAATGTCAGTCCTAAATACTGTCTGAGTACTGTATTCAGTTGCTGGGTGTGCTATCCGAGAGAAAATTAATGAGTTGGTGTTAATAGAAATGATTTTTACTGTTGAGTGGTGTTGCATGAGCTTCAGTCAACTACCTTGGGTTAGTATTCGGATGTATTCGATATTAACAGTAAATGACAATTTGGTACACTTATTGCTAACTCCTATGTATGGAATTCATTGTATGTAAATACTGCTTGCTTGAAACAAGTTCATTTGAAACAAGAAAGGAAAATATCAGCCTAAAGACAATACCAATCCGGGCAAGAAAAATACAATTCCAAGTTAGGAATTTACAGTGGAACTTTACAGTGGTATCGGAGCAACTTTAACACCGTCGTTGACACATACAACGAGCTCCCCTCAAACCAAGCAACAATCAGCATACTATAACAGCCATTAACAGCTCACACATCAAGTGTTAGACACAATTTCAAGAGGGCCAAAACAGGAAATCTAGAAAAAATTTACAAGGCATCTTACAGACCTTCTTACTACTATTTGTTCTAAAGCTCATTGGAGATATGTTAGTTAAGGTATGTATTCATGTTTCATGTACTTGTGAAGTTATTATATTGGGATGGAAACTTTATTGTAAATTGATATAGCAACATGTTCATGTTTTATCAATAAAGAAAAGGAAAAATTTTATTGCAATGTCATGATAACACGTTTACATACTTGTAGGATATAAATTATGAAAACTTTAATTTTACCAAAGGGTCGGGTCGTTACAGTCACACACATGACATCCACCATGGCTACTCCCAGAGGGTGGAAACAAGGGCCTTCACCTCAAATTTCTCTCATAGAGAGAAATGCATTAACAAGGGCCTACACCTCAAATCCCTCTCACAGAGAGAAATGCATTAAAGAAGATCACTGATGCTGAAACTCTCTCTCAGCTAGGGCTTCATTCTCCACAATACCAAGCTTGTCTCGAAAGTACACAAACTTTATTCTGGAGAGAGGCTTGGTGAGAATGTCTGTCGTCTGCTCATCAATGCTGATATACTTCAACTGGATCGCTTTCCTCAATACCATATCTCTGATATAGTGGTATTTGATCTCAACATGTTTAGTTCTGTCATGAAACACTGGATTGATAGAAAGCTTCACACAGCTTTGATTATCACAATGGATGACAGTCGGCTCCAACGATTGTCCAAACAATCCTGCAAGGAGCTTCTAAAGCCACACTGCTTCTCTAGCTGCCACACAAGCTGCAATATACTCAACCTCTGCAGTGCTTAGTGCCACTGAAGACTGCTTCCTGCTACACCAAGATATCATCGCAGACCTCAAACTGAAGCAACATCCAGAGGTGCTCTTCTGATCAGCAACACACCCTGCCCAATCAGAATCAGAATATCCATGCAGCTCCAAGTCCACACCAGAAGAATATCTCAAGCCATACCCAACTATGCCATGCAAGTATCTCAGGATTTGCTTTGCTGCAACTAGATGTATTTGCCTTGGTTCACACATGAACTAACTAAGTGCACTCACTGCATAGCAAATGTCTGGTCTAGTATTGACTAGATACATCAAAGATCCAATCAACTGCCTGTACATCGTGGGATCCACCAAATCTGAACTAGTTGCAGCCTCTTTTAGCTTCTACAAGTTGGTCTCCATAGGCGTAGACATGGATTTGCAATCCATCATACCAAATCTTTTCAAGATGTCAATAGTATACTTCCCTTGACTCAGAATGATCTCATCTGGCTTCTGCCATACTTCTAAACCAAGGAAGTAGTGCATGAAACCAAGATCCTTTATTTCAAATTCAAAAGCTAACTCCTTCTTGCATTTGAAAATGAGGTGATCTTCTCCAGTAAGAATTAGATCATCAACATAGAGTACCAAGATCAATGCTTCGCCATCAATTACCTTGAAGTTTAGGTTTGAATCAACATCATTCTTGCAGAAGCCCAATCTTAACAGGTAACGATCAATTCTTTAAGTACCAAGCCGCGAGGAGCCACCCAAGGCCATACAAAGCCTTCTTCGGCTGTAAACATGAGACTCCTTCCCATGAACCTCAAAGCCATCAGGTTGCTCAATATATACTTCTTCAATTACACCATTTAGAAATGTTGTCTTCACGTCCATCTAGTGTATCTTCCATCCTTTAGATGTTGCATGCCAATGATGGTCCCTATGAGATGTATAACTTGAGCAAGCTGGAGCAAAGGTTTCCTCATAGTCAACTCCTCCTTTACGAGAGGAATCCTCTAGCCACGAACCTAGCCTTGTACTTTTCGATGCTCCCATCAGCTGCAAGCTTGATCTTGAAGAGCCACTTAGAAGAAACAAAAAATTTTCCTTCAGGTCTAGGTACAACGTCCCAAACATCATTCTTGAGAATGGATTGATACTCTTCAGCCATAGCATCTCTCCAAACTTGCTAACTAGTAGCTTCCTCAACATTGGAAGGTTCTGACTCAATAATTTGACTCATTAATGCAACATAGCTGGAAAACTTATGAGGTCTCTTGCTTTCTCTGAAAGTTCCCCTTGGGGCTGCAAACCTTTCTACCTCCTGCATTATTTGCCTGGCCCAAAGAGGTCTTTTTCTACAAATCACAATATCTGTAGGCCCATCAATAGGTTCCAAGGGGCTCAACTAGATCTTCATTTTCTTTAGGATCATTAGCCTCACAGGAATCTCAAGAGTATAGTCCTTCCATATCTAGGAGACTCTTGGTCTTCATTGTCTATCTCCTTATGAATGCGCTTTAAGATCTTTTTTGAATGCAACATCTTCAAATGTAACATCCCACCTAATGTCAATCAACCGACTGGAATGGCCACACTCGTAGACTTTTGAAGACTCAGCATAGCCCCACAAATATTCCCTTCTTGAGATGGTTTAACTTTGTCCTTTTATCTTTAGGTACATGAACATACCTTGGACAACCAAGATCCTCAAATGACTTAATTCGGCTTCACCCACGTGAATTTCTTCGGAGTCATGTTCTCCAAAGTGGTGAGGCTTCACAATGCGAACATACCGCAATTTGTCCTAGATACTTCAGCCCAAAGGAAGGTTCGGATCTTGATCATGGATCATGTGGCTTTGGCTACTTCCATAATAGATTCATTCTTCCTTTTTAGCTTACCGTTACATTTGAGCATTGTAAGGGACTACAAAACTCTCTTAATCCTGCTTCAATGCGTAAAAGGGGTTATGGAAGCTTCGAGAGATGTACTCCTCCTCGGGTTGTATGGGATCTCAGAACTTTGATCCTCTTCTCAAACAAGTTCTCTACCTGAGCTTTAAATTCTTTGAACCTCTCAAGTACTTCCTCAAATTCTTTAGATTTCAAGAAATAAATCCAAGTCTTTCTAGAGTAGTCATCAATAAAAATAATGTAATACAAGAACCCACTCAAAGAAGCAACATACATTGGACCACATAAATCAGAATGGATGAGATCTAGAATCCATTTGGATCTATTTTCACTACTATGAAATGGACCTTTAGTATTCTTACCCAATGCGCAACCTCTGCAAGTGCCTTCATGCTCCTGGTTGAGTTTCGGAAGGCCTGAAACCATCTTCTCCATGGTAGGTAGTGCTCGGAAGCGAAGGTGAGCCAATCTTCTATGCCAAAGTTCACACGAACTTGATGAATCATGCAATAGAGCCTGAAGTGGGCGGGTGCAAAGTCTGTAGAGGCTCTCATGACGAACTCCAATCACCCGAGTAGTCTTGATATTAGAGTTCTTCGTCCATGCAAGAACTTTTCCTTCTAAAAATGCAACTTGGTACCCCTTGTCCTCCAAGGCTGAAATAGAGACAAGGTTTCTCTTGATACCTGGAACAACTAGAACATCACTCAGCTGCAAGGAAATACCAGAATCCAAGTGAAGAGAGGAGGTCCCAACTCCTTTCACAAAATAACTAACATCATCACCAATAATGACTTGAACACTAGAATCTCTTTCCACCAAATCAGATAGATGCTCTCTAAATCTAGTGATGTGGCAACAGGCACCACTATCAATCAACCAAGTGTTGTTGTTTGTAGGCACATTGCTTGATAAGGCAGAATAGAATAGAAAACCACTTGAATCCTTTTGCGGAGAGATCTCACCCACATCTGCAATTGAAGCCTGCTGCTTAGGTTGGGTTGGACAATCCTTTGCATAGTGAGCAAACTTATCACATCTAAAACATTGAATGCGAGAGAGGTCCTTCTTCTTCTTCGATGCAAGGGCACCATCTGATCCTTGATCTCTATTCCTCTTGAAGTAGCCTTTCTTCCCTTCTTTTCCTTTCTTCTTCGAGGATTGAGCGGCAAGAACATGAATGTCTTCATTTGTAGAGCTTTGACCAATGCCTCTTGCAGCCAACCTTGATTCTTCTTGAATACAATCCGCCCTCAAACGATCAAACTTAGGAAGTTTTGATCTCCCACTGATTCCTTGGATGAATGGCTCCCAAGATTGAGGAAGACCATTAAGAGCCAACATAGCCAAATCCTTATCATCCACCAAATGCCCAATGGTAGAGAGTTGATCTCTCAATTCGGTAATCTTCATGAAGAATGAGATGACGGATTCTCCTTTCGCCATCTTGATATGATGAAGTTGTTGCTTTAATGCAAGAGCTCGACTTGTGTTGTTGATCTCATACATCTCCTCCAAGGTCTTGAACATCTCTCTTGCTATCTTCAACTTGGAGATGATTGGCACAATGTGATCTTTCACAGAGTCAACCAACATCTTTTTCACCTTAGTGCCATTTCTCTTCCATTGAGGCTTCTCATTCTCATCGGTTGGTTCGGGAACTTCACCCTCCACTAACTCAACTAACTCATTTTCTTCCAAAGAGAGCATGACTCTAAACCTCCGAGATGTGAAGTTTGATGCGCCCTCAAGTCTATCTTCGATCTTGAGCCCGTTCACCATCTTGATGAAAGATAGATGCAATCAAGGATGAGAATAAGAATGGAGGATAACGTTGCTTGACTAAATCTGATCACGATTTTTCTTATACCCGCTCTGATACCATGTTAGTTTTTATGATCAAATGTAAAAACATAAATTTAATTCAAAATCAGACACAATAACACAGCATATACCTTGGGAAAACCCTCCACTTGAGGGAGAAAAACCCAGCAACAATATATCGCTTATATATTGAATATCAACAAATGTCTCCTTTACAAGGAGGCCGATATGAAGGCCAAGAAAGAGCACCACAATCTGATGCTAACACAGTAATAATATAAACTCAGCCTTCTACAAATATATCAATCTGCACTTGATAATCTTCTTACTACACCAACTCGCACTTATGAATATCGAACTATGATGAATCTTGAATATGAATGATACAAGAGGAAGCATCGATTATATATACAAGTAAGAAGAGGAAGACGCATCTCTTCAATCTCCATGTCGGCCTCCACCAAAAGTCGTGACTCCAAGATACATGAATTCGGCCTCAAAGAATCGCAACACTTTAAAAAATTTGTGACTTCTAAATGTCAGCCTCATTAGTAATGATTAAATATTAGTTAATGTAAATTGATGAAGCGCCTCTTCATCGATTATTGTCTTGCAATTTAAATAGCCGTTAGGCTATCATTTAAATTGTCTCCAATGCATGATTTGGGCTGGAAGTAGTTGCCCAACGCTGCTCCTCTAACATCAACAAGGCAAAAGCGGTATCATTGAGAACTAAGAAATGGGGTTACAACAGATGGTAAACATTGATGGAGTTTTCAGCTACTTTTTGAACCAAATGCTCCTTCTTGGAAATCAATCTCTTAAATATAGCAGAAAAGACCATGCCCGAAGAATTGAGTTGTCAAAGGAATCTTAACTATTCTAAAAATCTCAACAAAATCCAAAATGAATGTTCTTTAAAAGCATAAAAGCTAGAAAACATCGTGGAAGGACAGAAAAGTTTAGTTACCAATTACATCCAGAACTACCCATAAATATATAGTAATGGACCAATTTTTGGGACTTACGTTAGTACAATCAAAGAGAATGTAGTTAAATTGCTTGATCTTCTATCCAAATGCTAGAAGTGCCAAGAGAAAAATCAATCTCATTAGTGGATCATTAGTGTAACATATTGATGAGTTACTTTGCTTCCAATCATCCTATAGGAGCATGTAATGTGTCCCCTTCCTAAGGTATGACAGTGATTATTGGGATTAGCGTATTCCTTGGGGTTCTCGTAGGCTAATATGGTTGGATAGGGGACTCCTTAGCTCTTGGTGTCGTGTTCGGGATTTCAGGAGTATCTTTTTGGCACTTTCCAGAGCAGTTTCGGGCATCGGGCCCAATACTTACTATTTTTAGTAAGTCACCTCCTAGGCATCAACATTGTATTTTCATGTTAATCTTGCCTTGGGATGCTTAGTTGTAATGTCTAATGTTGTTTTGGCGGGATTTTATGGCCTGGGGGATTTAATTTAAAATAACATTAAATTTATAAAGTTAAATTAAATATTTAACTTTATGTTATTATAATACTTTTATAAGGTGACTTTGGGAGACATAAGGAATGTTAAAGAAAATGGTTAAATATTTGTTTTTTTAGTTGGGGCGCCTAAAAGGGAGACATAAGGAGGATTTAAAAATTTAATAAAATATTTTATTCTTCCAATATGGGGCGTGGGATTTGGAGAGGCATACAAAAAGCAAATTGAAGTTCATTTGAGATATATGCTTGATACACTTTTTGAAGAGAACTTCCAGGTTTTTTCCAGCAGCTTTGTGAGGATGGAAACCCTTGCAAGGAACATCCATTGTGGTTGTGAAAGATCAACCCTGGTGGATTAGTCTACAGGCACTTCATTGGAGTGATTCAGAGCTCATTTGTTCAATCCTTTGCTCAGTTTCAGAGGGTTTCACATCAGCAAATTGTGAGCACATTGTAGGAGAGTAAATAGCAATTTTAAGACACCAAGTTTTCAGACTTGAGGCTTTCCTTGGCTGGCCGTACCTCTTTCAGGCAGGCCGTACAGTGATGGAGAGGGAGGAGTGGGAATTTTGGAGCAGGTCACCTAGTTTTTGGGGAGCTGTTTGGGGGCGCCTAGGGTGGAGCAGCAGATGGGTAGGGTTTATGGAGTGGAGAAGGCACTGAAAATGGAGTTATGAGCATTTTGGGCACTTCCAGTTTGCTGCCACAGTGTTGTTTCAGACCTGCACTTTAATGTTTCTTGCTGGGTATGTTCAAAAATCAATATCTTTGTGATTCCCAGTCATTCTATACTGCTGTTGTAAATTTCTGAGCAATAATCAGTCCATTACCTTGCAAAATAATTTGTAATAGACTTGGTTTTAGTTTCAGCTGTGTTCATTTTGTAAAAGTCTCTGAAAATCAGAATATATTGCATTTTTATATTGTTGCAAACATTTTCTTTGAGCTGTACATTTCATGTCATCTTCAAAAAACTTTAAAAAACAATATTGCATCAAACCAAAAAGAACTAGGGTGCATATTACGATGGTATCCCCATTTATCCTAAATTTTTAACTCGTTTTAAAAATTTGGGTAACCAATCAAAATTTTCATAAAACTTGAGATTTTTCTTCTCCAAGGCACGCATTACGAGGTGCAAAGAGTGGCAAATCTCTGTTTTAGGTTGATTAACCTTTGGGCTACTCTTTTTCCCCTTTTCGTTTCCGTTTTCGTCAATTTCTGAGTTGTTTTTAGTGTCTTTTTGACCAATTTCGGGTTTTTGAAGCAACTCGGCAAATAGGGAAATTTTAACTTGGAAGCAAAATTGCTAAAGTGATTCAAAAACCCGAAATTGCTTAAGTGACTTAAAAAGTCCGAATTTGTTAAAGTCTTTATATTTTTGTCAAAAAGCAAAATTGTCAAGTCATCTAAAAAGTCCGATTTCCTTTAAATGAAATTGCATTTTGGCTTGAAAAACCCGATTTTGTAAAAAAAGCATGTTATGACTCCTTGGAAACCCGATTTTATGTTTTATTGTCATTTTTCATTGCAAAAGCTTCTGAAAAGTCCGACATCTCTCAGATTCGAGCTAGTAGAATTCTTCTTTGCTTTTATTTCCCCATTTCATGGAGATTTAGTCAACTATAATGCTCGAAATTCGGATTTTTGCCAGTAAATAGCCATCGCCCTCTTTATTTCTGGACGTGCCTAGGGTTTTGTCTCTGTAATTTCTCATATACAACTCACTTCAGGTATGATTCGCATTTCTTCTTCTTTCTTTTGATGTTTTACTGTTATTTATTGTTTTATTTTCAACGTCATTGTCTTCTACATACATTGTTTTAGATTCCGATGTCTTTTTCAAAACGCGTTTTTTATTTTTCGCCCATTCCATTCCATATTCCTGTTATCCATTTCTTCCATCTCCATTCCTTCCTGGCCCTCCTTTCCTTCATTCCATTCCAGTCTTTCCATCCTTCCATTCCATCCATTCCTCCTTCCATTTCCACGTTTTTTCACACACCCTCTCCATCTCACTGAAATTTTGCCTTCCATCTCCACTCATATATTCCATTATACATAATGCATTTTTCACTATTAAATACCTTACAATAAGAACGTGTTTTTCACTTTACCATTCCAGTAATAAACAATACATTCCGTTTTCATTTATCCATCTTCCATGCTCATTTCCTACATTTTTATTCATCCACTTCAAATATCCATCATCATTTTCCACAAAAATAATCCACTTTGTGTTACCATTCGGGTTTTTAACCCCAAAATACAATTTCGGGATTTGCAGCTGAAATAACAATTTTTAAAATTGCAAAAGCAAAAATTGTTAAACTTCCAAAAAATCCCGATTGCCTTTGTAAAAATTGCTAAAGTGTCAAAAAGTCCCGAAATTGTTGAAGTCATTCGAAAACCCGAATAGCCTTAAAAAGCACAAAAGTTGACCTTTTTTGGACGAAATTCCAAATCTAAGCCAAAGATCTCTTTTGTCTTGCTGTTTCAAGAAGACATGCTGTTTTTGACTGCCACCATTCCATTTTTATTCCCAAATCATCTTCATTTGCCTTCCATCTTTCTTCCAAAGTCCATTTCATTGTTCTAGGGTTTGAGTTTCGCCATGTCCACTCACGTTGATGCTGATGATGTTCTGACCTTATGGGGTTTTCACCGCAGTCTTGCAGATTCCTGTTCAATGACGGATGAACCAACTTCTCCATCAGGCAAAAAGATGAAGTATAAATTCGACAAATATCAGAATGAGATTTCTCCATCTCACGTCGTTTCAAATATCGACGAGATCAAAGACACAGAAATCGGGCATGTTGATATGTCTGAATTTCTTGACAGAGTTGAGAAATCTACTTCTTCTGATATGCAAAAATTGCTGAGGAGTCATATTCATCTGGTGTCTTCTTTTCCTGTTGCTGCCCTAGAACCAGAATTCGTCCTTGCATGTGCAGCACGCTTTGATAGACAATCCAGAACAATCAAGGACGATGATGGCAACGTAGTTATCAGACTTGATGCTGAAACAATCAATAGAGTTTTCAGAGTACCTGATGCAACTACTTATTCAGAGATTTCATTGAAGAGTGCTCATAGACATTTTGAGCAGAAAAAGAGTGATTGTATTAAACACATCAACTCTAAATGGCTTCTTAAATCATGACCTTGTGTGACCCGTATGCCCAAGTTGTATCGGTCTGATTTTACAGAAAAAATTAACGATATGATCACTCTTCTGAGTAGAATTGCAGGGTTGAAAGTTTCTAATGTATTTGAAAACTGGATGTATAAATTCATGGTTGTTATTAGAAAAGCACATCATCCAATTTTCTGGGGAGAAATAATCAGTGACTGTTTGTGTGAACAGCTTGCACAGGTTCCTACCACCCTTACCTTCTATATGAATTCATATTTGGTTTATATAGCAGCTTCCTTGAGACATTTTCCAGGCTTATCTCCTGAAGGTGACAGATCCTTGGTGCCTGTATGGAAATATTATGACCAGCTGACTTTTATTCCAAGTCGAGCGCATTATAGAAGGGTTCAAGATGCCTTCTTCGGTTATTTTATGTGTTTGTTTGACAAAGAGTTGGTAAACAACAGGGTATCTGATGCAGCTTGGAATAAGGTAAATCAATATGGCTGCTTGTTTCTTCAATTTCCTACATTCACTTATATGAGAGTTGGATGCTTTGAAGACCAACCTTATATGCTCCCAAGATATCCAACTGATAAGATCATTCTGATGGAGCTGGGAAGGCAGTTAATGGCAGTTCATTCACGTCAAGCTACGCAACACAAGTCTGGAATTGGTATTTCATCACATAATCCATTGGTAATCGGCAGGTATTCTTTGACAACTTCTTCAAGAGCCAAAGCAATGGAAACTGAACTTCAGGAGATAACATTGAAAAGATTCCAAGCTAGAGTGGATTTTGATTACAGAAGGATGAAAGATAAAATAAAAAGAGCCTTTACTCATGTTCACCGCATTGAAGACATTTGGGCAGACCTTCGGACAAAAAAGGATATATACAAAATGGATTATTGCAGGCTAACTTTGGAGCAAATTATTGATCTAAATCTGACTTTAATTCCAGAGGGAGTAATTGATGATAGGCAGATTTTGGATCCTGAGTACGAAGAACAAGGAGTTGCTAATGCTCCCATTCCTGCAATTCAATGGTCTCAAAAGGAATCCGTCTCTATCTTTGATAGATTTCAATCAGTCTTGGCGAACACCAACTCTTGGCTCAAAAGCATAGGTGTCAAGACTATCAAAATCAAAGTTAGAGCTGAAGATGACCCAGCTGGTCCTAGAGGATTGAAATCAGAAATCAGGGAACAATCAAAAGAAGGAGCTTCCTCTTCAAGTACCAGAATCAAGCTGAAAGTAAGCAGAGCTCCAGAACAACCATTGGATAGGGAAACACTAAAGGGTAAGGAAGTCAACGAAATGCAGATTCAGGTATTAGATCAGCAAGAAGAAGGCGAGGTTCTTGAGACCTCTACCATTCTAAGTGAGATAACTCCTCACGTTGAAGCTCCAATACCAGAATCAGCCATATCTCCTATGTCCCCTATCGACAGTGATGTTGATTCCTTTTCCATCGTTTTTGTTCCTTCTATTCCACCACAAGAGACTTGTCATCAGTCTTCATCTGTAACGAATACTCCCATGATGAACTTATTTAAGAAGTAACTTCAAGAGTATTTTTGACATAAATCCAATCTTTCCAGCCATGTCAGAAACAACTTTTCCAGAAATTGATACGTCTGTAACAAGCTTTGATTGTTTCATGGCCAATCCTAGTTGTAATTTATCTTCTGAGCAAAACATTGTTGCTGTACAAACCGAGGCACCTCCGAGGATTTCTGTTGTATCACAAACTGAGCCCATTTCTACAGAGACTGCAGTTGCTATTTCAGATGTGACAACCTTGGATCTTCTTCCATGGTTGAATTCAATTGCTCCCAAAAGAAAGAAACAGGCAGTGTCTCCTGATATTTTTGATTTCCAAAAATTGAAGAAATCAAAACCAGTGATTGCAAAGAAAGCTAAAACAGTCTCACAGGTTTTTGTTGACAGCAACAGAATGAAATATGCTGAAATTGCAGAGCCTCTAGTTGATAAACCACATGAAGAAATGCAGGTATCTGATTACAGGTTCACAGGAGTCGAATTGGGCAAGCAGACTCATGCCAATATGATGCAGGATGCTCAGAGTTCAGTGACAATTTTAACACAAAGCTATAATGAACTCTTAGCTAAAAAGGAAAAACTCAAAGAAGACAATGCTCAGCTGATTTCAGTCATTCAAAGGATTACAGGATCATCAGAGGCAGTTAATTCTCTATCTACAACTCCTCCAAATGAATCAGTTAGACAATTAGAAAGAATTGCACAAAAGGCCAAGGCAATTGATTCATGGATAACTCAGCTGATTGATCAAAGCATTCCAATGATTGAGAAGACGTTGCAAGTTCTCAAGAATGTCAGAATAGCAAAGATAAAGCTGAATCAGACTTTACAAGCCTTCAAGCAAAGTTTGGAAACGCTTGAGAAAGATTTAAAAATCTAGCATGAGATAGATCAAGTCAAGTTACAAATTCTATGCAGCAACTCGATCTTGCCAAATAGAGAGAAGTACATAGAATTTGAAGAACTTATGACAAATAGATCATTAGTCATTCAAGATCTTATCAAAGATATCCAGGCCACTTTAGAAATGAATGATGAAGCTCAGCAGGATATTCTTTCAAGTTTTGAGAAGATCTCTTGTACGGTTTTGAATCAAGAAGATGAATTACTTGAAGCTGATTCAGTTACTTCAGAAATGGCAACCAATCTTCGTCAACAAATGGAATCACAGCAATTTTCTATGGATTCAATTCAAAAGCTTATCAATCATCAAACAATCCTTGAGAAAATGCAAACTACTTATGAAGAGCATAGATTGGCGACTATCAGATACTTTGATGTAATTTTGAAGACAGTTGCAGTGGCCAAGAACACGTTGGGTCCAGATCCGAATGAGTTGCAAACCATCATCAGCAAATTCTTATCCTTCAAAGATAGGAATGAAACAGATTAAAATTTTAGATTGTTTTATGTAATTTTACTTTCGACAAAATACATGTAAAAACAAATTTTGCAATTGCAAGTGTTCTTTCCTTGCAGTTTTTGAAAATATAATTACATGTAAAATCTTACAAGACAAATCACAATTTGGATTGTAATTTTGAATAAGTCAATCGCAATTAGTTATCGGTTGAGAGATTTTCTCAAGTTTGTTGAGATCCTCCCACCTTTTTCTCCATACCTTCCTCCTATAAATACTTGAGGGGTCTATTGTAATCTTTTATCTTTTTAGCAAGCAAGAAAACTCTGCAGAATTTTGTACTCATAAAGTCTTTGAGCTTTATAGTGGAATATTGTGAATTTTCAAGTGATATCAAGAAGCTGGAATTTCAGACTTTGAGCTGAATCCTTGTTTTATTATATTGTGATTACTTGGGAATTGTTGAAGATTGCTGAAAAGAGATTCGATTTAAATATTTGCAGACTTTGTGCTGTAAATGTGAGAATTGAATTCATAGTTAGTGTTAGAAATTGAGAATAATTGCAAGTCTTTGTGCTAGTATTAACTCTCATCTAGAATAGTTAATAGATACTTCATAGTTACAGATTTTACGCTGTTTTATGTTGTATATTTCCATAAAGTAATCGTTCTGAAAAAAGGTTGATAGGATTTCATTCTTCAAGACTTTGTGCTTATTGAATTATTTTCCCGTCCCGGAGGAAATAACGGAAGTCTTTGCGCTTTCAGGAAACTTTATCTCCTCTTTCTTTATTCCATTGCATAGTTACCGTACTAAAGTTTTATCAACATATACTGTTTCTTTTCTTTGAAGAGAAGAGAATATAATCTTTCCTGAAATAAGAGGAACGATTGCTGTCCTATCCATTTAGTTTTATTTAGTTAAAGGGGGAGCCTTCCCTTAATTAGGAGAGTTCAAACTCACGTGTTGTGGTTGAAATCTCAATTTTGTACGCTTTCACGAGAATACAAAATTTCCAACCAGCAGTTTTTGGCGACTCCGCTGGGGATACGAACGCATTTGAAAGTCTCTCACTTTCTTTTGAAGTCCAGTATTCTTAATTTGTTTACTTGTTTCTGTTTTAGCTTCTACGCTGGAAGGAATCCGTTATTACGTTCGTCGTAAAAAGGGACAAAGTTCTCAAGAAATATCTCCCGGTGAACAAGCTAGGTTTGAGCTGCTCACTAGTATATCTTCCCTTTCACGAACTACTAGCTTTCCTCCATCTAAGAAGAAAAAGCCCATCCCAAGTGAACTTTCAGCCTTTTTCCTCAAGCCTTTGATTTCAGTTGTTCCTACTATTCAAGCGATGGCTCAAGGTCCATGGGGAGCAACTTTTGGTCCTTTAAATCTTACTCCACCTCTTCATGCTCTTCCACAAGGCTCACGTAAAAATCTGCCTAAGTTTTATGGAGACAGTAAGCAGCACCCCGATGAACATATCAAAGCTTTCTCAATGGCTTGTGGTGTTCTAGGAGTAGAACATCAAGATGTTGCTGTACGCTTGTTTGTGGAAACTCTACAAGGAATTGCAGCTGACTGGTTTTACAATTTGAGAGCTGGTGATATCACTAGTTGGGATACCCTCAAGACTAAATTTGAAGAACGTTTCAAGCCCGCTGAAGATGAACATGCATTGCTGGCTCAGTTGACTCAAATGAAGGACACACATGAGAATATGCGTGAATTCATTGCAAAGTTTAATAAACTTGCAAACAGAATTCCTACTGATTCACAGCCTACTCCAGCAAATCTCAAGTGTTTCTTTATTAACACTCAACTGCCAGAAGTCAGTTTTCTGTTGAGAAGGGCAACTCCAACGACTTTGGCACATGCTCAAGTCCTTGCTACAGAAATTGAAGATGATTTAATCTTGGCTGGGAAAATCCGGAAGGATCCTAATCGATTCAAAGGAAATTCTATTTCTGAGTCTTCTACTTCAGCTTCTACTGATCCTATGGTACAAAAGTTGGCTAATGAACTTCTTGCCTTGAAGAAGCAGGTTTCACAAGCTTCTTTTGCTGCTCCGTACAAGGATATTCCTAGGAGGACATATCCAAATTCTGCTTCGAATTATGCTGCCTGAAATCAGAATAAATTGCCTCCTCCTCCTGAGAGGCTTGCACTTGAAGCACCTCCGAAGAATACAGCAGTTGGTTATTACGAAATAGATCGAGAAGAACTATCTTCCAATGATTTTCAAGCGGAAGATGAAGCTGTTTTTAATCAAGAAGATGAAGAGGCAGCTAGCGACTCCACAATACGATACATGCATTATGATGATTCAGCTGAAAATGAAAATGTTGAGAGTCAAGCATATGCTGTTATCACAAGATCCCAGACTCGGTTGGCTCAAAAGGATGAAGAAGCAAAGGTGAAAAACAACGTTCAGTTGCCGGTGACCATTGCTAAGAAGGGAATGCCATTGCCTACCTTGACTAAGGATTCTTCAAAAAATCAAGTAAGCAATTCTCCTTCTGTTCTTTCTGGTGAGCCTAAGACTAATTTACCAAATCCTAAAGTATTGGCTGAAAATATATCATCTACGTCTCTAGCAAATTCTTTCCAAGCTTTTGATATTATTGACCATGCTAGGAAGACTAAGATCCAGATGTCTGAGGTTGAGTATCTTCAAGCCAATCCTGATCAGCTTGAGAGATTGGTTAAATTTGTTAAAAGTAGTGAAACTCGTCCTATTTCAAACAGCCCTATTATCCAAGAACCTAAGAATCTGCCCAATAATTTGGTTATCATCCCATCCTCAGTTCCAAGAAAGATAGATCCTTTCTATATTTCCTTGCTCATTAATGGTTTCAAATTAAGCAATTGTATTATAGATTCTGGTGCTTCGGATAATGTCATGCCAATCAAAGTGGCTGATTGTCTTGGATTAACTCTTACCAAAACTTTTGGTAATTGTTATTCTATGGATAACAAACAAGTGCCTCTTGTCGGGCAAATCAAAGATGCACAATTCGCCTTTGCAGCCTTTCCTGAGAAAAAGATAAAGATGACTGTTCTTGTTGCGGACGTCCCAGCTTCTTATGGAATGCTCCTTGGACGTAATTTCTGTAAAGATGTAGGAGGTGAGCTCAACATGGATATGACAGAGGCCAGAATTCCTGTAAAAGGTGTTGTGCAGAAACTTGTTCCTGAAAGAGAAACCAAGTTTACAGTGGAGAAATCTGATGACCCGCATGCTCAGATTCTTTTTGAATCAGTTGGTTTTGGGAACTACTATCTCCATATTGATGAGATTTCTGAGTTTGCTGAAGATTGGTGTTCTGCTGATTCTTCAACTCTTTCAGTAAATGAAGAAAGTTCTAATAATGGAGAGGATTCAACACTAGCTGAATATCCCCTTGATCGTATGATAGAAGATGCTGAATCTTCTACTACAGAAAAAGATATTGAACTTCTTCCTCAAGATGAAGAAAATCAGTCTTCACCCATGGAAGATGAGAACACTCTTTCTTCTACTTTTGAAGTAGGAGAATCCAGCAGTCTTTATATTAATGATGATTCTAATGATGTTTGGATTCTCGAGTTTGACGGCAGTTGTGCTACTAATGGATTCGGAGCTGGTGTGGTTCTGATTTCTCCGAAAGGTCAAATCTTTCCATATTCTTTCAAATTGCAGTTTGCAAATACTAATAACACTGCAGAGTATGAAGCTCTCTTACTAGGTATGAGTGTTGCACTTCAGAGAGGAATTAAAAATTTGCATGCTCAAGGAGATGCGGAGTTGATAATATGTCAAGTAAGGAATATTTATCAGACAAGGAATGATAGACTCCGACATTACCGTAACTTGGTATGGGAGAACATTCAAGATTTTGATGCTTTCAGCATCTCAGTTGTTCCAAGAGAATTCAATGACAGAGCAGATTCTCTTGCTGTTTCAGCAACTCTCCTTATTCCTCATCTTGATTTTAATCAAGATAAGTATATTGTTGAAATAATCTGCAGGCCTAGTGTTCCAGATAATTGGGACCATTGGCAAATTTTCAATGATGATAAACAGATTATTAACTTTTTACAAGTTGATGATGGTTTTAATAATCTGTATTTTGAAGGTAGCAATTCTTCTTCTTCTTCAGATTCTATGTCAGATACTTGGTCCGAATCAGATGGAGAAATTCTGCAGTTAAAGGGGAATAAAATTCCTAAGGGACTGGTATCTTTGGAAAAGCTTTTTGACAAGCATGACCGATATATCAAAAAGCAGCAACAAGTGAATTCAGATTCTCCTACGGGGTATGACAAGTATAATATTGGGTCTGAAGAAGATCCCAAGATGGTTAACATTGGTAATAGTTGTACTCCAGAGGAGAGAAATCAGATTATTCAATTGTTACAGCATTACAGAGATGTGCTAGCTTATTCGCAGTAATCTACGAAATCTTTTCAATCGGAAGTTCATCATGAGAAATCCCTTTGAGAGAGAAGTATAATCTTTCAAAGGCTAAGAGGAATGATTGCTGTCCTATCCGAACAGTTTTATTTAGTTAAAGAGGCCTTCCTTGAGTAGGAGAGTTCAAGCTCAAACGTAGTTTGAAATCTCCCAATTTTATCTGCTTATTCCGCGAAATGCAAAATTTCCAACCAAATAGGATTGAACAGGGATAGCTAGCTCCATTTGTATGATTGATCTAGAGAGCCTTTTGGTTGCTATGGAGAGGGCTCCATGGTAGAGAAGATTCAGGGGATATCTCAAGAGACTTGTGAGTGGTATCAAAACCATAATCAAGGTTTGCAAGAGCAGAGATATCATAGACCTCCTCTTCCACTGGAGGGAGGATTTAGACCCTTTATAGGGCCACACAAGCCACCTCAATAGTAGTAGGTATGGAGGCCTAAATCATACCAGATTTTATAAGGTAGTTTCTCTAGGACATGAAAGACATAGGATCCTCATAAAGATTAGAGATCATAAGAACAAAATTTAGGTCTACCTCAATTGCAACAACCTTTTAGAGGAGGACATATTGGCTCTAGTATACCGAAGGCATCCCAAGTTAGCAGGACTTAGGTAGTACATTTGTAGATGAGAGGTCCTTGTTATGTATGCAATAAAATGGGGTATGTAGCCAGAGAGTGTCCACACAACTTGGGGCAAGTGGACAATATGTTGGAGTTTCATAGTAGATAGTTGGTGTTAAGGGAACTTTATCCTCACCTCTATAAGGATTTATAAAAGGAAGTCCAATCTTAGGGGGAGGATGTGAGACTCACCTTCTAGTGATAGACTTTTATGCTACTATTCACAGCTATTTTTGCTATCATCATGCAACATTTTATGTTATGATTTACTAGTATGTTGTGGATTTTCAATTTTGGCACTTATCTTTGGTTCACTTTGACCATAGTTATGATGATCTTCTATGAATGATTAATGATCAATTAGATTATTTTATTTTCTTTTGATTTCTATGTATATTTTAAATTATGACTCAAGAGTCATAGTACATTTGCATATGTTATATATTGATGATTTTGTATTCTAGAAATGTTTTTCATTTGGTAAATGAAATATATCATGACGAATAATGGAATAATGGAATATAAATGTTTAATTATTGAATATTATATTTGTATGCATTATATTTTAATGTCCCATCGCTTTGGATATGATTTTCTCGATGATGTTCATTAAAAATTGTAAATTGACTTTGTAGGAATTCCATGACCAATGGAATAAGGAGGATCACATGATAACCCTATTGTGAATAACTAGTCGAGCTTGACCTAGTCTATTTGGAGAGATCAAGTTCTTTTGTGATGAGAGATTTATGTCCATTGGATGTTGTGTTTGGTTAGTCAAGTGGAAGAATATGTTATCGTAAGTGTTAGAATTGAATTTATATTTTCTAAGGTTTAAGGTGGTCTTAAATTGTTATTTTCATCTTGTTTTGTGTTTTCTAAGGTCCTAGGTCAAAGGAATAGGGGTTAGGGTCCTTTTGGAAGGCATAAAGTAAACTATGTTTAAACTTTGACCTATTTTTCATGATAATTTGTAAATGTGACGAGATTTAAAAAAGTTTGGTTAAGTATTGGTTGTGAGCATGCTTTAGTGGGACACATGAAAGATCCTAGATAAGAAATATTCCCTCACTACCTTGCTTGCCCAATTGGAAGATCAAAAATAGAAGAAGTGGTCCTATGAGGATTTCTCACACATAAGTGAGCAAGATGCTTAAGGTTGTATCTAAAGATCAATTATGAAGGTGACATTTGAGAGATGAAGAGATCGATATTTTTATTTAATTCCCAATTTTGGATGAGAAGGGGGATTTTTCATTTGGAAAATTTTGGTACAGTGTATGGAGAGAATTCTTATGAGCTTGTGAAGATTGGGAGAGAAAACTTGTTGTGAAGGAGAAAATTGAAAGATTTTTCTTGTGAGGACCTCACCAATCTTCTTCAAGTGTTTAAGCCTTGAGAGGTAGGAATGTTTTTCTTTTGATACATCTTAGTTTATGTAAAAGCTTCTTGTATGCATGTTAAATAGTTTTTTTATGTGTATTATTTGTAATTTATTGTTCATTCTTTGTGTATGGGCTGGGTAGTTGGAGTAAGCTCTCCTCATTTGTTTGAGAACACTCTAAGTAATGGGCACTGTGGATATTGACTCTATTGGAAAATCTAGATATCATGTCACATTTATGGATGATGTCTCAAGATACACTTAGATCTATTTTATGCATAACAAATCTGATGTCTTTAAGAAGATTAAGGAATTTAAAGCTTTGGTTGAGAAATAATTAGATCATAAGATAAAAATGTTGAGATCAGATAATGGTGGTGAATATTGTTCTAGGGAATTTGATGATTATTGTAAGCATGCAAGAATAGTGAGACAGAAAACTACTCCATATACACCTCAACAAAATGGAGTAGCAGAAAGGATGAATTGAACCTTAATGGAAAGAGTTAGGAGTATGTTAAGTAGTGCTAAGCTAGATCGGTCCCTTTGGGCTGAGGTTGTAAGTACTTGTTATTTAATCAATAGATCCCCTAGTTCATCTATTGAAGATAAAACTCCTTATGAAATGTGGTTAGGTAGGAAGCCTAGTGTTGCACATTTAAGGATCTTTGGTTGTGAGGCTTTTGTTCATGTGCCTCAAGAAAAGTGATCTAAATTAGATCCTAAAGCACAAAAATGCATATTCATAGGTTATGGTGAAAATATAAAAGGTTACAAACTTTGGAATCCTCTAACTTGAAAAATTTCTTTATCTAGAGATGTGATGATTTTTTAGGATTTTTAGAGCTTATTCAAGAGAAGAACAACCGAAGGAAAAAGGTTTTATACAACAATGAATTTTAGATAAATAATGAGAAACAACAAGGAAGACACATGTTGAAGAGAAGTGGATGGATTGGATGAGGAAGTTCGCATAGCTCGCTACAGGGTGGGTATGGTGTTTATATTGAGGAACAAGTAGAAACCCCTTTGAGAATATCCACAAGACAATGGAATCCCGTTGATAGGTATATCCCACCTAATTTTCATTGTATATTTGCTTTAATGAGTACTAGTGATGAGCTGAGTTCTTACAGGGAATCTTTTTCTTCAGATGAGAACAAGCTTTGGTCATAAGCTATGTATGAGGAAATGAAATCCTTGGATACTTGTGACACATGGAATCTAGTTTCCAAGGAAGAAAGCCCATTGGTTTTAAATGGATGCAAAAAGAATTAGACAGATAGCAATCTTAAGAGGTGATTTAGTGGCAGGGCATATAGAGGGGATGTTTGTGAGAACATTTCTACAGTACCGATGCTTCCATTGGTGCGCTATTTTCTCTATTGTTGTGTTTGCTTTGGGATTTTGAGATAAATTAAATGGATGTGAAAACTACTTTTTGCATGGGAATATTAATGGGGAGATTTATATGAAGCAAACTGTGATGGTTTTAGCAAGGAAAGATGGTTTTGCAGGTTAAAAGAGATCTTTATATGGATTGAAACAATCACCATAATGTGGTACGGTTTGATGGCATTAAAATTAGCTATGTTAGAAGTGAAGAGATCCAACATGGTTTAAGAAGTTGATGATCAACTTTAATTATTATCTTGTATGTTGATGACATGTTGTTTATTGGTAATAGCAAGGTAATGATCAAAGAATTGAAAAAACAACTCTTGAGCACATTTGAGATGAAAGATCTAGGGGCTGCAAAATATATCCTTGGTATGGAGATCAATAGAGATAGAGGTAAAAAAAAGCTTTGCTTAAGCTAGAGAAATTATGTTGATACTATTTTGAAACGATTTAACATGCAAGGCAACAAACCAATTGATATTCCTTTACCAATTGGTACAAAGTTAAGTTTAGACATGAGTCCTAAATCTGATTTTGATTATGAGGAAATGTCTAAAATTCCATATGCTAGTGTAATTGGTAGTTTAATGTATGCAATGGTCTGTATGAGACCAGATATAGCCCAAGTAGTGGGAGTTCTTAGTAGGTTTATGTCTAACCCTTGTAAAGAACATTGGACTTATGTTAAGAGGGTGTTTAGATATTTACGAGGTACTTCTGATTACTATTTGGTTTATCATGGTTCTAATGGCATTGATATTATGCATAGATAATTAGACATACATAGTTTTGTTGATTCAGATTGGGCAGGAGATCTGGACAGTTGGAGGTCGACAAGTGGCTATGTGTTTACTTTGTTTGGAGCTGCAATTAGTTGGATGAGTAAGAGTCAGCCCACAGTTGCTTTTTCCACCAAAGATGCATAGTACATGGCTGCTACACATGCCTCTAAAGAGGCAGTTTGGTTACAGAGACTTGGGAAAGGTATTGGTTTTAATTGCAAGCATGTTAGACTTGAATGTGATAGTCAGATTGCTATTTGTTTATCCAAAAATCCTATGTATCATGCTCGTACTAAGCATGTTGATGTTCAGTATCACTTTCTGCGAGAAATGGTTGAGAGTGGGAAGGTATTAATTGAGAAAGTTGACACTTTGATTAATGTTGCAAATTATCTTACAAAACCAGTTCCTATGAATAAGTTCTCTTGGTGTAGGAAGGCCATTGGCCTTGAGTCCTATACTTGATTTATAATAATTATTCCTTGTTTAGAATAATTGCAATGTATAATGTCAAGTGGGAGAATGTTGGAAATAGGATGCCATTTAATTGCAATCCTAAACATTATTTCATGTATCTCCTAAGTCCTTGGAAAGCGTTTCCCAACACTAGGATTAGAAAGAGATTAATATTGAATGAAATAATCATGTTAATTGATATTTGTAATTAATTCTAAATGTTAGGAGCATGTGAGGGTGTCCAATATGAGTTCCTAAATAATAGGGGCACATGGGGCGCCCACATGGTAGGTGGAACCCATCTTGAGTTAAGTTAACTATTTGGAGTAAAAGATAACACTTTTGTAACGCATGTAAAGATCCTAGAAGTTAGGGATTGATGTTTACATGCATAAAGTTTAGTTTAGTTCAAATTAGTTCAGTTCATTTCATTTCAGTATCAATTCAGTTTAGTTCAGTTCAGTTATGGTTCAGTTATCTTCAGTTAGTTTCAGTTGAATGCTAGTTGACTTCAGTTAACTTGGAATGCATGACTAATGACTTGAGTTACATGACAGATAAAAGGTGACTACTTTTAGTTAATAGGGGATGATCATTCTTGCATGAATGGTGGAGAGATATGTTTTAGTTAACAGAGATTGACTTGGACCCACCTTGGGCACCCAAGTTGGCTTCTTGGAGTTAACACTTTTGTATGATAAGATATTTTAGAAGGCTGAGTTAAGTGGGCCCATTCTTTGGCACCAACTTTGAGGATAAGCTTTGAGGATATCTTCAGAATAAAGGTTTAGTTATGACTTCAGTTTGGGACGCCCAAATGGATGAAGGAGTTGATTTGACATTGTTCTTCACGGTAGAACTCTACTTGCAAGAGATAAGCGTAGCTTTTGTGAGATAGGGATTGAGCTTTGTAATTGTAACTCTTTGGAGTTTACAAGGTTGATTATTTCCTATTTATCTCAAGCAAGTTGAAGAGAGTTTGTATTAGTTTTTATTGCAGGTTGTGGAGAAGATTTGTTGAAGGAAAAAGAAGCATCTCGAGCAAGGATTGGAATTATTGTAATCTTATTATGAGATTAAATAATACATTGATTCTTGGTGGAGTTTTTTCTTGAAAGGGTTTCTCCACTGTATATGTTGTGTATCTTCTAATATCCTGTCTAATTCTTCTACAACCTTCTGTCTTCATTCTACAAATGGTAAAATGAATTAATCGGATTAATCAACCACAAAGAATCTTTAACAATACATATTTAGATCAGCAATCGTAAAGTTTTACAAAGTATTAAGCTACATAAACACCTTAATTTTCAATAGTGAGTATCCATATGATTCATTTAATGAAATATTTGAAAATATGTGTGTTGAGGAAGTTGTAATATGAAATTGAGTTTGTGGATGTTATATGTGGTAGATTTTTGGAGGAATGGTTGTTGTTGTATATCTATTTTTCTCATTAAATTCCCCAAAAGAGAGTGTCCTCACTCCCCCTCATGAAATTCTTGAGAGAATCTTGGTGTAGTTTCTTTCCTTAGGGTTTTGTGTAATGTTGTTGTGTTGTGTTGAAATAAATTATGTTTGACTATGTGTATGAGACATTGTTTATCTAGTCGCCATTGTGGTTTTCCCAAGCTCAGGGGGTGGATAATTTATTGTCTTAAGGTTGGGAGGTGAGCTCCCATTGGCCATGTAAAAATGTTTTACCCTATTGTCTTAGTGTGCAGGTTTGAGGATCATGTGAAGAAATTTGGTTGGAAACTCTAGTTTAATTGTTATTTTCAAAACTATTGTAAACAAGTTATGAAAACCCTATGATATGGGGATGCAACTCTTTGTTAGTGCATTATTTCAATTTTAGAAAAGATTCAATGTCAAGTATGAAAGGAGCTATAATAAATGCTATTTTTATATGCATTGCTCTTGTTTTTTAAAGGGAATATGAATCTTCTTGAGATATGATTTAATGTATCATGTTGTTCATCAATGATGTAGTGAGGAGAAAAGAGCTAGGATCTTGTTACTGCCATTTCATATTTTGTTGTGCATAAATGGGAATAGAGACAATTGTATACAATTTCCTTCAATATGTTTAATTTTAAGCATGATACATTTTATGTTAATATGGAAATAAAGTCTTCAATGTTGTAAAATGGTTATTGAGCATACTTGACAAACATAAAATAAATATATGATGTTTTATATTCATTTCCTTTAGAAAGAAAAATGCATGTTGTTGTGCTATATCATGTATGTGTATTTTGTAGTTCTCTCTTCAAAAAAAATATTATTTACAAAAAAAATATGATATATTCTCCAGTTTCAATAAAAACTTGTGGAACTAAATAAGCTCCATGATGTAGATGACAATAATGCCGATTATATCTAGAACTATAATTGTAAATAAATATTTCCATTAAATTAAATTGATAAACAATACTGTTTAAGTCCTTTATCTCCTTCAATGGTACTAATACTGCATAACATTTTAATCATTACTCATTGCTCTCCTAATACCCTGTCCATGCTAGTTACCAAGATAGATAGTAAATCATACTGCACACTCTATCCAAAATCAAAAGGAGCAGAAGGAAAATGTTAATGTTGTTTTATTTATCGTTTGGTTCTTGTTTTGTTCTATATATAGGTACAATTTGAAATTAGTCCAAGTTTTATTAAGAAAATAAATTACTTTGTAAGTCTAGTTTCTTACATGTCGTGAGACATATACAAACATTTGTAGTCTCTTAAAATGAAATATTAAAAAAAACTTTATTTCTGATGCCCTATGGGTTCAATACCCATCATTGCTCAAACCTAGGCACCTTGAAAAATAAGAAGACATAAAACATATCAATAAATACTCATAAATAATATCCCTTCATTTTCATACAAATCCATATGATTT
>VDFB02189046.1:0-10945 GCA_007258455.2 Sequoia sempervirens | reverse complement strand
CCCATGTCTATATATATATTATGTATATATATATTATATTTTTTTACCACTCATCTTATTAGTAAGCTTAAATGATCATGTTATAAACAGATGGTGTTCTCTTTCTTAAATTTAAACCTTGGTATTGTAATGCCCTACCACACAACCCTAGAGGAAGTTGCAATTCACTACTTAAACGTACCAATATATATATATATATATATATATATATATATATATATATATATATATATATATATATATATATATATATATATTTGTTTAAGTATAAATAACATGTAAAGTGAATTCATATTGCCAACAACCTCTAAGGCCACAAGACAAAGATTACTTAAAAACCCAACACCAAATAACATTACATAAACTGAAACATTAATCACTTAAGGAAATGAGACAACATACATTCCATGAAAGATAAATTTCAACAAGGAATTAAATACCCCAAGATTCCAATTAACATTTAAACAATAAGGTTACATCACTCATTCCCCGAATGAGGTAAATCCAACCCACAAGATTACATATTACAAATTCCACCTCGAAACAAATGAGGGGTAATGAAATACAATAAGAACTACAAGAATAAGGCATGAGAAGCAACTGATTCCCACGAGCTCTCCAGCTGGAAATCACGAACACACGAACATGAAGAAGAACCAACGGAAAGATGCACGCCACCCGACCACGTGGAACCCAAAGGCCCCACTCCCTCCATGCTAGGAGATAGTAACAAGGATTTCCTAGACAAGACCACCAACCTCTAGACACAGGCTTACACCAAAACTGAATTAAAGCAACTACAATCACAAAGCCACTTAACATATATAACCACAATGCCACTTAACATCTATAACCACAATGCCATTAAGCCACAATAGTCACAACATCACTTAACACGAAGTTACAATGCTTTCAGAGAACAACGATCATGTACATCACACAATAACTGATTAACTGTCGACATAGGAAAAGTGTCATACATAAATTGCCATGAGTTACCCTAGCTCAACCTTCCTAGGCTACAGGACCCCCATCTTGGGTTACCCTAGCTTGCCTCTACCGGCGCCGGACCCTCATGCAAAACTATGCGTCCCATCTCATCTCGAGCCTTATCATTCACTTGCTTCACGAGAGAGGCATTCATTATCTTATTAGTTTGAAGGATCCCCATTAATTTCATTTAAATTATCACTTAGTTAAACTCTAGGTGAGTTACCCTGGCGCCCCTTTGTGTGTCGGACCCCCACCAAGAGCCACTCTCCTAACGACAACACACCCACAAGAAGAAACAAGATAACACGACCTCTCCAAACCAAGGAGGAAACATAACACGAAACTTACTCCAACACTGGAGGAAACAACGTACAAAACCCACTCCAACATTGGAGGAAACCAAATCACATTACCCTCTCCTACACCCAAGGAGGCACAAATCCCCGTTCGTGAAAACCGGGTGATCCACAAGGTATAATTATGCACATTTTCCACGACACACCAAAAGTGACTTTCATAACGACAACCCACAACAGGATACAAATCCCCTATCAGGAAGACTTCAAACAATGACCCCATACTCCCAACATCAAGCAAGGAAGAATAAACAATAAAAGTAATTCTAGCAATTA
Source organism: Sequoia sempervirens (assembly GCA_007258455.2). NCBI lineage: Eukaryota > Viridiplantae > Streptophyta > Pinopsida > Cupressales > Cupressaceae > Sequoia > Sequoia sempervirens. The sequence continues at coordinate 9,320 of VDFB02189046.1, read as the reverse complement.
AATAAACTAAAATTCGTGTTTCCTAAACCCAGTCAATCACAGTATTCCTTCCTTGCATTTATCTAATCAAAACTCTAAATTTCATTCCACATCATTGCAATAAATCAAGTCGTTCCTTCATCCTTAGTACCACAACCAAATCATAATCGAACAATTTATTAACTAACATCATTTGATTAAAATGACTCTTTCATTGATTCACAATTTCGCAACTATAATTATAATTGAACATTTAAATAATAAAGTCATTCATCTAACATTTAAATCAATTTACTTACTCTAATTTTCCTATTATTTTCATATTCAAAACATTTAAATAAATCAAGGCATTTATCTTATTCAATAAAAACCTATTTCACAATAAAATTCCTTATTCATTAAAATATATATAAATTCCATTAAAATATCTATTTAACCAAATATTTCAATCCTCTTGATCAAACAATTTACTTACACTCTACAATTTATTATTTAAATAAATATTATAATAATATAATATATAAATATATTATTATATATTAATATTAATATAATATTTAATGATAATTATAAAATAACTCATAAAAAAAATTGAAATCCAAGGTTTCACTTGGAAAGCCACGATGCCCTAACCGCCGCGGCCTGTGTGTTAACCACACAGTCCGAGGCTTTTTCCGGCCGCGGCCTGTGTGTTAACCACACAGTCCGTGGCCTTTCCCGGCCGCGGCCTGTGTGTAAAACACACAGTCCGTGGCCATGGTGGCCGCAGCCTGTGTGTGTGGCGGTGGGGTTTGACCGCCCACCCCACAACAAACACAAAAATAAAATTTAAAAAAAATATTTTAACCTGCGTTGCAAGGCGCAAACAAATACAGGGCATACCCTGTTTTTACCCAAAATTCACATTTTCAAATATAACCAATATATGTGTATATATGTATTTGTGGGTATATCCATGTATTGCTATACATGGGTATATTCACAAATATATATACCCAGATTTTAATTTCATGCTCAAATTGTGAAAATGATCTATCTAAACCCCTTTCAAGAATAGAGTTTTGTTTCAAACAACAAAATGGTTTTCAAAATAAAACTAGATCAACAATGGAGTTTTCTTTGATTGTTCTCACTATTTCTTGGTGCAAATTCCTTGTTTAGATTCTATTCCCAAATCCATTTATAATTTTTGCAAATTTGAGAGCTTTTCCATAAATTTCATTGAATCTAAAAATTGCATTTTCAAACATATAACCTCATTCAAAAGAAAGCAAGAAGTATAAGAAAGAGTGATGGAACCTTGTGTTTCCTCCAACTTTGGAAGCTTCAACAATGGAGAATCCCAAGCCCTCCTTCAATTCGACCATTCTAGCCTCCTCCAAGCTCTCCTCCATTTTACCAAAAAAAAAATCCAAAACCAAGAATCCATGGAGAGGTTTGAAAGAAAGCCCTAAAATAAAATATATCCTTTTTCTCCAACTCCCCAAATTCACATTCAAATTCTAATTCTAATTCAATTCAAATGCCAATGCAAACTCCCTTTCAATTTCAAACTAAATTCAATTTCAATTTCATATTCAACCCTTTACAAATATCTTTCCAAAATAGTCAACTAATTTAGAAAATATCTTTTATTCCCCAAAGTCTTTGCATAAGAAACTCATTTGAATTTTTTAATAACTTTAAACAATTTTTTTTTTTCATTTCCAATTTGAATTCAAAATACTTTAGCATTTTATTTCAACAAAAGCATTTAAAACTTTTAACATTTTAATTCATAGGGGTAATTTAATTAATTCACACAATTAATTCCAATTATCAATAAAATAACTCTAGTTCGAAATTAGATTATTTTATTAATTCAATTAAATTAATTAACTAATCACTAATTTTTCAACAACTCCAAAAGATAAAACATTCATTATTTATAATTTCCAAAAGCTATTTAATCACTTTTAGCTTGCAACTAAACACATTTAGTCATTAATTAGACTACACAAGTCATTTAATAAACTCTAAATTTGCAATTAAATAAACACTCAAAGGGAACTGACCAAGTTAAAACAACTGACCCTGACGACAAACCAACAACATGCTATGACTAGGGTGATGACTGGTTCGGAAACCCTAGCTACTATCTCCCAATTAATCTCCGTTGGTCAATGGACACGCTCAGACCTGGAAACCAGGTGGAGTCGATGTCATGTACCTGCCAACCTGCAACAAAGAGCATGTCGAACGTGCATATATACATAATATGATCAGACACACCGTGAAGAGGAAATCTCAGAATCGTAGGGCACTCACAAGCGAGTGATACAACCCCGTCCCCTTCACCAATAAATATCACTAACTGACCAAGCTAACATTATTTAACATAATCAAAGCATAAAGCATCATTAATTCACATGTTAACATGATCGAAGCATAACATAGGAAAACATTGCCTGATTAACAGAGCACAAAAAGGAGGGGTGTTACATCCTCCCCCTAGGGTCAGGCTTACTCCTGGAAGCCTGCAAGCTCCCCTATCACAACTCCATAAGATCACACATAAATCCATATCATTACAAGTTTACTCGAGACCAGGTATGCGACATTATCACTTCAACATTCGTTCGACATTTTGCATTTTGAATCTAGGTACAATAATCTAATCATCAACATGATTTCTTAAAACTTAACAATAAAGTTGGGGACTATAGGCCTCACCAACAACATATGCACCTATAATGCATTTATCTTTAACATGCAACTGTTTCACTAATTCCTTCTCTCTAAACTTTTATTTGTTGCAAAAATGATTTTCTCTTCACATTATACCTTTTTCATGATTATGAATGCAACTTGGGGACTTAGGTCCTTTACCCAAGGTTTGATCTAGGAAACAAACCTTCATGAATACTTAAATATTTTCTCATAAGATACAAACGCCATACTAAGGCACTCAAGAAAAGAGGTCCATGACTATCTCGCCCCCACAAGCACTTGGAACACTCCCAAGAAACACACTACAACCACACTCAAGGACCACTCAAGGGTCTCACCCCTTTACACAATGAAAGAGCCAAGAAACAAGAAGAAAGCCAAACAAAACACACCTCTTGGTAGGCTTGCGAGCCTAACCCTCACAAAAGCATTCAACAAAAGACATGCAAGGGTGGAAGCAACAACAAACTGATTGTCGTCCACCACACACAACACAATCGTCCATAATGCATTCTTCCAATAGAAAGGATATCGGTGCATTGCACACTACATCGAGGATCCTACCCTTTCCACTAGTTTCCTGCACCTTTGGACCAAAACCACTTAACGAAAACTTCTGGGCAAACAAGAGAAATCAACCCAAAAGGAAACCCACACAAAAGAGAAAGACAACTAGGTCAATACAATGGCTCATAGTGCCTAGAGTATACACCTACACAACTTACAACATAATGGGTCCAACATAATCCCAGAGTTCCCAGTGTTTAAACCTAGGCTCTGATACCATGTGTAATGCCCTGCCACGTAACCCTAGAGGAAGTTGCAATTCACTACTTAAACGTACCAATTTTTTTTTTGTTTAAGTATAAATAACATGTGCGAATTCATATTGCCAACAACCTTAAGGCCAATGAGACAAAGATTACTTAAAACTCCAACACCAAATAACATTACATAAATCAAAACATGACCACTAAGCGGTATCGAGACAACATAAATATTCCATGTAAGATAAATTTCAACAAGGAATTAAATACCCCAAGATTCCAATTAACATTTAAACAATAAGGTTACATCACTCATTCCCCGAATGAGGTAAATCCAACCCACAAGATTACATATTACAAATTCCACCTCGAAACAAATGAGAGGTAATGAAATACAATAAGAACTACAAGAATAAGGCATGAGAAGCAACTGATTCCCACGAGCTCTCCAATTGGAAATCACGAACACACAAAACATGAAGAAGAACCAACGGCATAAGATGCATGCCACTTAATTAATGGAACCCAAAGGCCCCACTCCCTCCGGTACAGGAGATAGTAACAAGGATTTCCTAGACAAGACCATCTACCTCTAGACACAGGCTTATACCAAAACTGAATTGAAACAACAACAATCACAAAGCCACTTAACATCTACAACCACAATGACATTAAGCCACAATAGTCACAACATCACTTAACACGAAGTTACAATGCTTTCAGAGAATAATGATCATGTACATCACACAATAACTGATTAACTGTCGACATAGGAAAAGTGTCATACATAAATTGCCATGAGTTACCCTAGCTCAACCTTCCTAGGCTACCGGACCCCCATCTTGGGTTACCCTGGCTTGCCTCTACCGGCGCCGGACCCTCATGCAAAACTATGCGTCCCATCTCATCTTGAGCCTTATCATTCACTTGCTTCGCGAGAGAGAGGCATTCATTATCTTATTAGTTTGAAGGATCCCCATTAATTCATTTAAATTATCACTTAGTTAAACTCTAGGTGAGTTACCCTGGCGCCCCTTTGTGTGCCGGACCCCCACCAAGAGCCACTCTCCTAACGACATCACACCCACAAGAAGAAACAAGATAACACGACCTCTCCAAAACCAAGGAGGAAACAAAACATGGAACTTACTCCAACACTGGAGGAAAACAACGTACAAAACCCACTCCAACATTGGAGGAAACCAAAACACATTACCCTCTCCTACACCCAAGGAGGCACAAATCCCCGTTCGTGAAAACCAGGTGATCCACAAGGTATAACTATGCACATTTTTCCAGACACACCAAAAGTGACTTTGAACGACAACCCACAACAGATACAAATTTCTATCGAAGACTTCAAACAATGACCCCATACTCCCAACATCAAGCAAGGAAGAATAAACATTAAAAGTAATTCTAGCAATTAAATAAACTAAAATTCGGGTTTCTTAAACCCAGTCAATCACAACATTCCTTCCTTGCATTCATCTAATCAAAACCCTAAATTTCATTCCACATCATTGCAATAAATCAAGTCGTTCCTTCATCCTTAATGCCACAACCAAATCATAATCGAACAATTTATTAACTAACATCACTAGATTAAAACAACTCTTTCATTGATTCACAATTTCACAACTATAATTATAATTTGAACATTTAAATAATAAAATCATTTGTCTAACATTTAAATCAATTTACTTACTCTAATTTTCCTATTATTTTCATATTCAAAACATTTAAATAAATCAAGGCATTTATCTTATTCAATAAAAACCTATTTCACAATAAAATTCCTTATTCATTAAAATATATATAAATTCCATTAAAATATCTATTTAACCAAATATTTCAATCCTCTTGATCAAACAATTTACTTACACTCTACAATTTATTATTTAAATAAATATTATAATAATATAATATATAAATATATTATTATATATTAATATTAATATAATATTTAATGATAATTATAAAATAACTCATAAAAAAAATTGAAATCCAAGGTTTCACTTGGAAAGCCACGATGCCCTAACCGCCGCAGCCTGTGTGTTAACCACACAGTCCGAGGCTTTTTCCGGCCGCGGCCTGTGTGTTAACCACACAGTCCGTGGCCTTTCCCGGCCGCGGCTTGTGTGTAAAACACACAGTCCGTGGCCATGGTGGCCGCGGCCTGTGTGTGTAGCGGTGGGGTTTGACCGCCCACCCCACAACAAACACAAAAATAAAATTAAAAAAAAATATTTTAACCTGTGTTGCAAGGCGCAAACAAATACAGGGCATACCCTGTTTTTACCCAAAATTCACATTTTCAAATATAACCAATATATGTGTATATATGTATTTGTGGGTATATCCATGTATTGCTATACATGGGTATATTCACAAATATATATACCCAGATTTTAATTTCATGCTCAAATTGTGAAAATGATCTATCTAAACCCCTTTCAAGAATAGAGTTTTGTTTCAAACAACAAAATGGTTTTCAAAATAAAACTAGATCAACAATGGAGTTTTCTTTGATTGTTCTCACTATTTCTTGGTGCAAATTCCTTGTTTAGATTCTATTCCCAAATCCATTTATAATTTTTGCAAATTTGAGAGCTTTTCCATAAATTTCATTGAATCTAAAAATTGCATTTTCAAACATATAACCTCATTCAAAAGAAAGCAAGAAGTATAAGAAAGAGTGATGGAACCTTGTGTTTCCTCCAACTTTGGAAGCTTCAACAATGGAGAATCCCAAGCCCTCCTTCAATTCCACCATTCTAGCCTTCTCCAAGCTCTCCTCCATTTTCCCAAAAAAAATCCAAAACCAAGAATCCATTGAGAGGTTTGAAAGAAAGCCCTAAAATAAAATATATCCTTTTTCTCCAACTCCCCAAATTCACATTCAAATTCTAATTCTAATTCAATTCAAATGCCAATGCAAACTCCCTTTCCATTTCAAACTAAATTCAATTTCAATTTCATATTCAACCCTTTACAAATATCTTTCCAAAATAGTCAACTAATTTAGAAAATATCTTTTATTCCCCAAAGTCTTTGCATAAGAAACTCATTTGAATTTTTTAATAACTTTAAACAATTTTTTTTTCATTTCCAATTTGAATTCAAAATACTTTAGCATTTTATTTCAACAAAAGCATTTAAAACTCTTAACACTTTAATTCATAGGGGTAATTTAATTAATTCACACAATTAATTCCAATTATCAATAAAATAACTCTAATTCGAAATTAGATTATTTTATTAATTCAATTAAATTAATTAACTAATCACTAATTTTTCAACAACTCCAAAAGACAAAACATTCATTATTTATAATTTCCAAAAGCTATTTAATCACTTTTAGCTTGCAACTAAACACATTTAGTCATTAATTAGACTACACAAGTCATTTAATAAACTCTAAATTTGCAATTAAATAAACACTCAAAGGGAACTGACCAAGTTAAAACAACTGACCCTGACGACAAACCAACAACATGCTATGACTAGGGTGATGACCTGGTTTGGAAACCCTAGCTACTATCTCCCAATTAATCTCCGTTGGTCAATGGACATGCTCAGACCTGGAAACCAGGTGGAGTCGATGTCATGTACCTACCAACCTGCAACAAAGAGCATGTCGAACGTGCATATATACATAATATGATCAGACACACCATGAAGAGGAAATCTCATAATCGTAGGGAACTCGCAAGCGAGTGATACAACCCCATCCCCTTCACCAATGCAATATCACTAACTGACCAAGCTAACATTATTTAACATAATCAAAGCATAAAGCATCATTAATTCACATGTTAACATGATCGAAGCATAACATAGGAAAACATTGCCTGATTAACAGAGCACAAAAAGGAGGGGTGTTACAGGTATCATTTACAATTAATGTAGACTTCTTTTAGTTTTTCTTTCTTCTTAGTAAGAAGCAGGGATGCTTGGTGAATGATATTGTTTTTATAGCGATAAGTTATCATTCTAAGTTGATTAATTCATTCTTCGTTAAATAGGTGGTAGATATAATTTATTACTTAATGAGTACCTTAGTAGAAGTAATTCATCTTTTAGAAATTCAAGAATATGAAAAGATGTGTAGCTAATGTCACATAATATGAATGTTCAATATTGTGAGAAAATAGAAAGAAGTAGACTAATTAAAGTGAATGATAGAAAGATGTAAAATATAGAAATGATTGGTTGAATATTAAGTTACATTTTGGTAGTTTATTTTGGAAGGGTGTTGCATCTTGGTAGTAAATAATCTATTAAATTGAACCAAGTGGTTAAGTTAAAGAGTAATGTGAAATGTGAAAATAACATCTCTTTTGTATTGTTTGTTTGATTGTTTACATCGAGTAATGTGTTTGATTAGTGGATTTTGAGTTGATTTTGGTTTTTTTTTTTATGGAGGGAGATTTTTGTGCCAAATGGTTATTGAGAGACTTTCAGAGGCTTTAGGAATTAGCTCAAGTTTTGGTTTCATGATTATTTCATTTTGAAAATAGATTGATTTTATACTTGGATTGTGCACAAGAGGGTCCTTAGCCTTGCACTACTTATTCAATACTATGGTTGGGTTTTGTGTGTGGGATGGTTCACACCTCACTCTATGTGTGTGTTCATTTGGTTTTGTAATTTGTGCAAGATGGCTTTACCCTTCTTGATGTGTTGGGTCTTCTAGTTGTTAATAGGGGGAGTGGCTCTCAAGTGGGTGTTGGGGCTCACAAGTGTCTGCCAAGATAACCCATTGAGATTTGGATTAAACAAGTGATAAAATTTAATTAATTAATCTTGGGATGGGTTTTACACACACTAATAAGATAATTGTTGTTGCCCCACTCAAATCCTAGAGTGCTAGTACAAGCTCAAGATGAGTTGGGAAGGTTGCTAGAGGTGTTGGGGCCAAGGTGGCTTCCAGGAGATCCTCATTCGCATGACTAGACATCCTTGTCTCCATGAAAGGATGATGTAGTTTGACATGGGTATCACTTGGGGGCTAGGGTCTGGAGTTAGTAGAGGGGTTAGACTACCAGGATAACCCATGATGATACCATGTGATGAAACTCTTCCCTACTGTAGGCTAGCATTCCATAGTTTTGTGTTCCCCTTCTATTGTATGTGTTCCTTTGGAAGTGAAGTTAATGTTGTAAGCAATGTCTTTATTATGCGATGTTCATGTTGTATTGAGTTATGTTGGAGCCATGTTTAGTCCTTTGTGTTAGCCTTTTGTCTTCTTGACTACTTGATGTAGTGGGAGCTTATTGTTATCTCCTAGCATAGGGGGTGGACCTTAGGGTTCCACATGGTTGGGTGGATTGTGCCTTTTCCTCCATTGGGTTTTCCTTGCTGTTGTTCGTGAGCATGGATGATGTACCTTTTATAGAAAATTATAGATCTTGTACCAGTTCGAGAGACAGTTGCACATGTTATGTATTGTATCTATATATCCTTTGTATCATGTAATGTAATCTTGATGTACTCTTCTCGTTGTATTTGACAGGGAAGAATTGATGTAAGTTTGTAACAATGTAATGATTCACCCTCATGCAAGGGAATTTGTATATGCTCACTTTTTGGTTCTTTATATATGATCTTGAATGGTTACTTATTTGACCTTATAATATGGAATTGTATGTGTTATTTATTTAATGCAATGGATTAAATGGACTCTTGTTGTTAGCCTATCCCCGATGTAAATTTAGACCTGGTTAGTAGATATGTTCATAATGATGTCATGGAACGTTAGAGGAAATAACTTAACTCACATGTTATGTTTAGTTATGTTTTTCATTTCATGTTATTTCACTTTTTTAAAAAAATTATGCCATTATTGTAGTTTTTTGTGTT
>VDFB02189045.1:0-15126 GCA_007258455.2 Sequoia sempervirens | reverse complement strand
AATTATCATCTGCTAGCCGTGGGAGAGGCAAACAGATATATCTGAATAAGTAGAATTGCACCCATTTGCACCAGCAAGAAGTATGCCACCACAATTTTGTATGGATAAGTCATAATTTAAAATCATGTTGGGACCTATCAAATTATGGAAAAAATGCAGGCCAAATAGTTCTGTATGGATAAGTCATAATTTAAAATCATGTTGGGACCTATCGAATTATGGCAAAAATGCAGGCCAAACAGATCTACCTAGAGACGCCATCTCCTCAACTCTGGCATGAAGGGTTCCAAGATCAATGCCATCCAATATTGTGTCTGAAATTCCATCATCCACCTCAAAATCCAGCATCCTAGGCTCTGCACAAAATTTTCACTTGCCATTAAACACTAACATGCCATCAAAATATTTTAGTTCTATAAATTTACCCAAAGAAACAAAACCCTTGGTAGCCATTCAAGCGACAAGCATTTAAAACCTATAAGGCAGTGTAACTTAACAGTCGTCAGTTTGCATATGGAAGAAATTGTGTAGCAAATTTCCTAGTAGACACTCTTGCTAACAGGGTAGTAGAAAAAAAATCAATTACTGAGAACTAACCAAACACAATTTAGCAAGATTGATTATTATATTTGATAGTTTATCATATCATTCACTTTGTTCTATTATTTGAATCTCACTTCTTAAACAACTCCTTCCGCTTTCCAACGGTTCTTTTACTGCTAGTGTTCATGTCTTAGCCTCTTCTAGTTTACTTCATATGGTCATTTTCTTGCACTAGAATACTGCAGAGTGCTCATTGTACTTATTTTCTTTGTATAGCATTACCTTTTCATCTCCTTCCTTGGCATCTCTTGGAAAGTGGATTGTTTATTTGATGACATTCCATTCATGTGATCTAATTTTCATATATTTCTAATTCTATCATTTGTGCCTTGAGAATGTTATCTTCTTTCAATCTTTCTTGGTGTTTGTTTTTTTCCATTGTAATATCAGCAGAGATAGGTTCAAACTACCATTGCTTTTAGCCATAGCTTGATACAAGAGAGTAGAGTAACTCCATTTTGAGTGCGTGAATTATCTTAGTTGATCCTCAAACAAACTCATAGCTCTTTCTTATGTTGAAAACACAATGCTCTAAAACAAAGTATTATGCTTTTCACAAATTCTAAGTTTCAGCTGCTAAATTCAACTCTCTGTTAGTGCTAATAGGAAAACCACAAACCACAAAACCACTTGTTAGTGCTATTAAACTTTTTTCTCCTGCCAGAAAAACTACATGCCTACACAACAAATGAGGTTTTGAACTCTAATACAAAATGTTGGTGTTTTTAGAGCACAAAATAGGGCATAGTAGATCAACACAAAACTTGATTGATAAATAGAACATAACATAATTTGATACAGAAACAGAGCAAAACAGAGGACACCTATAAATTGTTGCATCAATTGATTAATTAGTTAATCATTAAATCTGATACAAATAGTTTATATATAAACAAACAAGATGTTCTAGATAAGAAAAATGGTAGTGCCCAAAATAGGGTGTTCTCTTCATAATAAACAAAACTAGAAGCAACTAAAAATTTCTACTCTTGATGTCTGGATGAGATCTATTTTTCAGAAGACAACATTTTTTTTATGAATGGTAGTACCAGTGTCTCCACAGTTTTTAAACTTTATGTTAGTTTGCGTATCAACATCAATTCTTTTATTTGCTTGAAATTCTTGCTGGATTTAAGGAAATAGATACACTTTACTTGCTTTAACGATACTTTTCTCTTTATTACCTAAAAAATACAAATATGGTGTAAATTTGGCTGCATTAAGTCAAAATTTGAGAATTAGAGCTGATTCTCAATTACAAGCAACAAAAAACAATATGTAGGCTTCTATTAGTCTTCTGATATTTTGTATTAATGTTGACTGGTATATTTCTTTTTAATGATATGAAAACTTGCTTTTGTTTCCTTGATTTCTTTTTTAACTCAACAAACTAATCATTGTTTCTATTTGAAGTATGGCTACTTCTATGCATAACTGACCTATTGTGCAGGAAGCAACATTTAACAAAAAAGTATGTACTATTACAGGTACCGTATCCAGAATGACAAAAAGGTTGCAGTTTGCAGTGTCCATCCATCTGAACTAGCCACTCTACAATGTTTGGGTTGTGTAAAGGCTAAGATACCTGCTACAAAGAGTTATCACTGCTCACCAAAGAGTTAGATCTGATCTATTGAATTCTCTAACAATCCCCACTTTCTCAAAACTGCCTTGCAAGCTCCTCCAATCTGCAGTTTCCCAAAACTGCCCTGCCAACACTAGGCAGGAACTACGCGCACTGCAGCTCTTGTTAATCCTAGCATTTAGTTTATAACTTTATTTTATTTTGGTAGGTACTTTGCAGTTGGAAGTGCAGATGCTCTTGTGAGCCTATGGGATCTTTCTGAGATGCTGTGTGTGCTGACCTTTACTAAGCTAGAGTATGTTATGTATTAATATAATAAATTATTTTAAGTACGGTAAAAGATATAATGCAAGTGGCTATAGCTGAAGATGTTTTGTTTCCTAAACTTGTTGTTTTAGAAGATTTTGATATTATAATATAGTCATAAAACTAAAATGAAGTTATTAACACATTAATCATCATCAATTGTTTGTTAGGTTACCTTTCTTAGGAATTTGCGGGTCAATGGAAACACTCTTTGTGGATTCCAATGCTCTCTATTAAAGATTGTATTTTTCCTATGATGATAATTTATGCTCAATTGCATGGATCTTTCTCATCTATGTGAACGATGGATGTCTCTTTTGCCATTTGACTGTCAATTATTCTTAAGCTACTCTCTTAAGTAGTATTTTTTGTTTTTAACCGACTTGCAAGCAAACTTTGTCAATATTGACGATGAACAAATCATTATCATTTCTAGTTTCAATAATTTAATTGAAATTCCATGGTTTCACATCACATGCATGGACATAATTATTGTTCAAGAAATTTAATGTGAGGATTTTTCCAGGTGGCTAGTGAGGAAAATTAGCTTCAATCATGGTGGGCAATACATAGCTTCAGCCAGTGAAGATCTTTTAATTGATATAATATGTTGTATTCTCTTCTCTAATTGTAAAATTTAATTTGATACATGTTTCATTGGCATCTGACCTTTTCAATGTTCAATTGCTTTGAAAACTAACCAGCAAGAATTTTATACTTTTTGTTGTAGGTTGACGTTCAGCCTAGATGGATAGTGCATCAAATACCCTGTCGAGCAACCATGAATAGTGTTGAGTGGAATCCCAAGCACAAAGCATGGGAGGGAACTGATGATAAAAGCTCCAAAAGACAGCCCAAACATTGATGGTATTCATCTGCAGGGGTTCCCAATGCTAAAGTTTATAATTGTGACATTGGAACAGGTAATCTGTCAAAGTTTATATTTTATTTGAATGTTGGATTGTCATACTATTAACTTTATTTTTAGGTAAGTGGGAAAAATATTTGATTTAAATAAATAGTATAGATATCTAGAACACATTTATCTAAAGGTTCTCAAGAAATATCATTAATTTTTTTTTATTTCTGTGAGCATCATTTAGATGGCTCTAGGAAAATTCACCACTAGCAATTCATCCCCAACAATTCACCATTAACAATGTATTGTTGTGACATATTCATCGTGTATACAATTCACCAACAATAATTCATCACCATGGTATATTCACCATTTATATTTTTTCAATATTTAAGTGGCCAAGAGCACCAAAAAAAAAGTGTAGAGATTTTGTTGAACGCATAAAAAAAGCATATGCAGTGAATATACCATGGCCATGAATTGCTGGTGGTGAATTGTATATGCAATGAATTGTTGGGGGTGAATTGCTGGTGGTAAATTGTTGGCAGTGAATTTGCTTGATACCCATCTAGATACAAAAAATTGGCATTTAGATTGACTCTGACCAAAAAAACAATCTTCATTTTATATGATGGTTTAACAAAAATAGAAAAAGTTAAGAGTTGATTTACTTTGAGAGGTTTTCTACCTACATGGTCAAGGGGAGTTAGTATCTTTGCTTTGACTAACTTGGATAGAGTCAACTTCTTTGTTTTAGACCTCAATTCATCAAACGCCAAATTTCCTTTATTAAACCATTTTCTTCATTAAAGAGGATTACTAGTAAATCTTGTTTGAATGCTTATATAAATGCTGAGTAGAAAAATGAATAACAAAATTAAAAAAAAGAAATTTAATGGAAGAAAGCTTGCACACATGCAGACACATATTCCTTGAATACTGTTGAAGCAGATTACCTTCTCAAGGATATAAAAGAATCACTAAAACCAGTATGCCAATAAAATTGACATGCAGTCAATATGGTGGAAGTATAAATGCTTATTCACTGATAAATCAATAAGGCTTGTTCACAATTTTCATGGGTTGACATTGTCCTTAGGTCAAAATAAGAAAGTTTAATTTGGTAAACAGTGAATCTAAGTTCTTATATTTTTCAAATTTCTGCTTAGATGGCACTAATTTTTAGGCACTTTTCTTCTGCTTGGCTTCTAACAAATATAGCAGCCACCATGTTCTTATTTAACTTTGCAGTCACCAGACCATGGCATGCTGAAATATGCTAAGGACATCTTATTAATTTCTATTTTTGAGTCTTACGTATGGTTTCTAACTTTCTTGTGTTTGAAGATCTTAGTTAGAGTTATGCTAATTCAAACCCAAATAAACTATGGTATAAAGCTATTTTCCACTGTGTTATACTTCCTCTGTATTGGTTCCATAATTTGGTTTTCCACATTCTTACTTTTTGGTATGTCAAGCTTCTCAATTGGCCTATTTCAGCTCCCATGTTATGCTCACTACAGACTTCTACAGTTGGGTCCAATTCCTCCTCCGTTTGGGGAAAATTTTATTATTTAAAGTTACTACTGTCCTGTTGGTTGATCAGCTAATCTCTTTCTCAAATTCACCTATTAATGACAAATGCCTTGTATGTGGGTAGAGCATCTTTTTGGATTTGAATTCTCACCCTACAAGATTAGATTCCATGACCAAGGGGTTATTTCTTACATCAATTTACCTTGGACTTGTTGTAGGTTACATACTTGGGATGCACCACACACTTTGAGTTGGATAAGTTAGTTTACCCAAATTGAACACTTAATTATGGCTCTTGGGGATTTGATTCTTGGACTGAACTTTCAAAGCCCCAATGCTTTACCACTGGAGCTCATTCCATTGCACAAACCATAAGACATTTTTTAAAACTAGAATAATGACGGATTCATTGGAACCATCACCCACAAGAAGTGTTTCTGTGGCCCATACAATCTGGACATGCAGGGTAGTGCTTACAAAAGGTTATCCATACAAATTCCAAAACAAAATTCCAGCAAAAAAATATAGCATCAAAAAATACAAAATATCAAGAAACAAAATCCCAAAATAAGTCCTCTATTGATCATTCAGGCAAGAGAGGTATGTCAATATTACCACACCTCTTTCAACAAATAAACATACTTCTCAAATTAAGTCATGGTTAGTGGAGTTGGTGAACCATCATCAACCATCAGTCAACAACCTCTGACTTTATGATATACATAGTTCAAAAATGAAACTAAGTTTCACCTCTACTTCCTGTCTCCAAGCTATTGGGCTTATGCACTTTTCACAAAATCCTATAATAGAATAATCCTCTTGTAAATGATAATACCGGAAATAATTACAATCATGATATTCTTTGTCTTTCCTCTTGTTTTTTTTGTGATAATTTTGCAAGTTAAATAGATGGGTTATGTTTTTTTTATTGTGATAGTCTAATTATGTCTGTGATTTTGTTGTCTTCTGGTCTACAGAAACATATTGTAATGGCTGTTAGGCTTAGCATGTGTGATTGATCAAGAGAAGAGAAAAGTAGGATAGAGTCACATACTTATGTGTTCACCCCCTAAAAATAATTTTGGGTAATCATGAAGTTGTCCTTATCATCTACCAAGCCAACTACCTTGATATTCATTGCTACATGACCCATCCAATTAACAATCTAGTTATATCTTCCTGGTTAAGTTGTTAGTCTCATTGATTGGCCTATCACATCAGCTGCAACTATTGCATTGGTACTCCCACTATGTATGATGGCATTTTTCTTGGCTCCTCCAATGCATCTCAAAGCATGGACACTTGAGGATTTTGGTTGCTCATCTAGATGGTTTTTTGTTATCATCTTATGGGGTCCTCCCTCTCCTCTTATATTACTGTCCTTGCATGGGGGTTTGTTGTTTTTAGAGTAGATGATGTTTATGTTTGCTTTTTGTCTAGGGCCTCTTTTTTGGCCTTAGTCCTTTGCTACTGTACCTGTTGTATGTTCTAGTCTTGTTGATCCATTTTTGGTCATTTGTGGACAATAATTTTCTTTTCTTTCTCTTTCTTTTTGTAGAGATGTTAACACAAAGAAGTCAAGAAATGAGAAAATTAGTTAAGCAATACACAATTTGTTAGAGGATACCTTCTTTTTCTTTTGCATGAAACTAAAGATGAGAATCTGCTCTTGCATTGTTAACAATGGGTATGCACTAAAGCATTTAATGCATAAGATGGATGTCAAATTAGCTGGCCTTCCTGATGAAGGCATTAAAATAGATCCATCAATAGACCTCCTTCAAAGAATCAATTCTATGGTCAATGCTTGACCTACTTGTTATCATGTTGCACAAGGATGAAGTCTAGAAAAGACAATTTTGAGATGATAAAATTTGTATTTGGGGTTGACCGTGGAATTTTTGTAAGTTGTGGATGTAAGTCCACTGGCCAACTGTAATGAGTTTCTCTTATATGACATGCCAAATAGCTTTCCACCATGGGTCTATCATGATATGTGATGAATAATTCTATGTATTCTTTTATTTTCTGTATCTTAGAGGTATCTACACTTATGCTTATGCACCTACAAGTAGAAATGTTGCAGCACATTGTCACACTTGTCATGAAATAGGTTATTGGTATTTTCTTGCAGATCTATAAACATGTTGTAAGTTGGAATTAGACTTCTTTTATAAATTTAAGGTATGATTTATAAATATTACATTTTGATATTAGTAAATATTGCATTTTGGTATTATTTCAGTAAAATCTTTTTTATAGTTAAATTGTGGTTTATTTTCTCTCATAACTTTAATCTTAAAAATCATAGGTATGACATCTATCATAAATATTGAGCTTGAATTGTTGGATTTGGATTTGTGAGCAACAAGGTTGATTAATCAAAGGTAGCAAAATGTATGGATGGTGAAGGTTCAACCGACACCTTATCTTTCTTAGAATGATGCTGAGATGGCTGAATTTTGAATTGGTGAGGAGACTTCTTTATTTGCATTTTCTCGAGCTTTCTTTCCTTGACTTAAAATAAAAATGTAATATGTAACTTATGTCCATAATAGACCAAGCTCCTAGACTCTAATATAACATCGGAGTTTTGACTCATCATTGTATAGCTTATATGTGAGAAACTGGTGTTATTTTACTTCTAATTGAAGGTTCTTGATTATCAAATTCATTAACTGAGAAAACTACTATTCATTTCCATCAAAAACATGTTGTTGTGTGTAATCTCTCATATTAGGCTAAATGGATTGTAGAGGGAAGAATTATATTTCATGTTTTCCTTTAGTCTACAATCTAGTGTCTTCATCTCCTTTGTGTTATTTTGTCATGATATTAGTCAAAATTTCTCTCTTGTTGTGTGGTAATTTGTCTTTGAGTTATATTAGAATGGGAGAAGGTTGGGTTTCATTTATTATTATTGGATAGGAAGTGGTCTTGATTTACTAATTAATGTTGTGCAGAGGTTGCTAGGTGCTTAGGTTTGGCTATTAATCTCTTCTTGGAGATAAGAAGATTGTCAATGGTTAAAAAACACTACAAGGTAATTCAATGCTTGAATTGGGTGTGGGATGACCTAATCTTTTGATGTTGTCAAAGTTTGACTTTGAACTAGTGTAAGGATTCTTATTCTCATGATAATGTGTTTTGATATGTTGTTAAGACTATAAATTTCTTGGTTGGATGTAATGTACAAGGCATTCATTGTAGAAGTTGTATGGCTATTTTGTGAATATCTTTATGATGATCAGGTTATGAGTAAATTTACCATTTTTTTTTAGATAGGGATTTTTATTGAAATTCAAAATGTTGTTTTCTATAGGAATTCGGTGAAATATATGAAGTTGAAAAAAATTTGGAACTGGCTTTGGAATAGGTTGAGCGATTTGCAAAGCTCTATTGAGGTGAAGAAGTTACTAGTATAGTTAACTAGTGCCAACTTAAAAGTTGCACAGTTTGTAGCCCAACTTGAGCAATAAGTTAATATGAAAGAAAATATTTGTAAAAGTTTTTTGGGATCACATATTTTCACTTTTGGGCTATCAAATGACCACACTCTAGTGGCTACAAATAGTTGGATATTATCTTGTGGTTTGATTTGTAGATTTATTATTTTTAGTTCATGTGTAGAGACTTGTGGATTTATGGTTCTTTAAATGAATAATGCAAATGGATTTACTTGTTAAATCTAATATTGTTTGCCTACAAGAAAATTTTACTTTCACCCTATTGATTATCTTAAAGGAAGAATTCAACTCTCTCCAAAATTGTATCAAAATCTTGAAATGTTGTGCTATGCTCAAAGACAATTTGGAAATCCTATCATTCATCAATAACAAAGTACATGATTTAGTGGATTGTTACAATGAAAGGTTATCAGCCTTTGAGAGGACCAAACACAGGCACACAAGAAGAAGAAAGCTCCCACTCTGAAGCAAAATTGTCCAGTCCAGACAATTGAGTCAACTCTTTATCAAGCTACCTTGCCATTCTCAAAAGAGTTATGCCAGTAGTTGAGTATATTCCACTAGCTTTTAGGAAAATATTAACATTTTCTCTTTCCTAGAAATGAATTGTTTTCTCACGCCATGTTATGATGTACGTGTTGCTCATGATTGTATGAACAGTTTTATAAACTATAAATAAAATAATAATTATTGGCATTAACTATATGAATTTGGATTATGATGCATTATTTTCTTTATTTTTTATGAACATTATGCTTTGCGTATTCGACAACTGTTCATTTCTCCCAGCTTCAAAATCATTGATAATTTATGTCATAATTTTCCATCGCATTTGAAAAAATAAAAATAAAAATTCCAATTAGTAGGAGGACGACGAGAATTTGAAAACATTGAATGTTGAAAACCACATTGAAAAAATATTTAAAATAAGTTATTTATATTTTTAATAAATTTTTACATATTGTCTCTACAAAAAGACGATGTGTCTTTGATCCCAATTATTGTCTCTAAAGAGACAAAAGTGAAATTGTCTCTAAAGAAACAAAAATACTTCTATTTCATATTATCTTTATAGAGACAATTTTTAAGACAATACTTTAAGACACTCACTTAAAGACAATACTTGAGACAATACACAATTTTTTTTTGTCTCAACTTAAGACAATTTACTCAAAAATTGTTTTAAAATGCCCCTCTATGTAGTAGTGAAACCCACCCTTGGCAACTCCCTTGTTGGATCCCCTGCCCATGAAGATGTTTCTAAGGTTTCCAAATCCCCCTGGCCATTAATTTTCCCAGCCCTCAAAGATCCCGCAACCTAAGTGTTAACTTGGATGGTGCCTCCAAAGAGCCCAATTTGGATAAGGATGTATGTGCTTCCTATGTTCCCTTCAAGCAAAATTTGAATGATATCTTGACAACCATCAATATTAAAAATGATATTCGTAAGTGGTTATTGGTCCAACTCATTACAACCAAGGACAAAATCCAAGTGTTGGAGGAGAAGGTGCTCAACCAAAAGGTGAATTGGCTAGGTGAGGTTGAGGATGATGGGTGTTGGGGTTTGCTATCCTCCCTCACTAATTCCTTTAATAAAGGGCTAAATTGGGAAAGAGAGGTGGAATATCTTAGAGCAATGGTGGGTAGGGAGGATAATAAGATGAAGCTATAGGAGGAAATTACCATCATGCATAGTAAACAAGATAAAACCCTAAAGCGTCTCTAAGAGATTATGAATTATAGTAAGGACACTATCAAGAATATTGTGGTCACTATACAGGTATTTCAATAAGAACTCCATGGTCCAATCATGGTAAAAGGGTAGCTGAGGATAGTCATGGTGTTAGTCACTCAAAGAAGAAAGGCAAGAAAGTGGGTAGTTCTGCTTCGCTTAGTACTGAGGAGATCCAACCTACAAATAAGGCCCCCCTATCATTTGATGAGAAAATTCACTTCTTAGCTATAGAGTGGTAGGCCATTAGTGGTCTTATGTTTCTGGGAGACCAATTTTTAGTATAGTCCCTTGTTGATTTCTTCTTATGCTTTGTTTTTTTTTTATTGTTCTATTAGTTGCTATTGCTCTTTTTCTTTTTGGGCATCTCATCTCTTGTGAGCCCCCTCATTGGGCCTCTATGATTTTTTTGTAATGGTATGTGCCCTTCCTGTCTTTAATCTAATCATAATAATGCTTAATAAAACAACTAAATTTTCTTGCAACCCCTTGAAGTTCTAATGCATTTGCTGAGTGAGAATGCATCCACAGAACCAAAGGGTTTTCATCTTATAAATCTAGTAACTAATGGGTTTCATCCACTGATCATAGTCTCTTATGGGTTTTCATACATAGAAAATTTCTTAAGCACAAGTTGCTAGCAATTGCATAACATACCATTACATGATCCTTAGAACTGAAATGCTTCTTAGCTTTATATGCTATCCATTTAAGATCAAATTAGTTGGCCAAGACCTAGTATAGTGCCAAGGTCAAAATTTGAATATCACATGCTACCACAAGTTAGCCTCATGTCCTTGCAATCTTCACACTATCCCACACACTAGCACTATTTCTTTTTCTATGCATCGGCCCTAGAAACACTTCAATTGTCCTTGCTAGCCTAGTAGGCACCAAGTCGTACTCACAATCCCATCCCTGGAACACTTCAAACAACATCCTCGATCTCCAATCATGGCATGTGTTAGGAAACATCCCCAACCCTTGATCATCAACAAGTCACAAGCATAAGTTAAATAACAACTTTGATCTGATGATCCTTTGCATGAGCAATCTTTCCTTCAATTTTGAAAATAGGTCATGTCATATGATAATAGTAACTAATAATGCATAAAAGAATATGATCCTTGTGTAGATTAACTCTCATAAGGCTTGAATGGTTATCTCGAGAGGACATCATATGAGTTAGATGACATTAAAAAATGCCACCTGACACATGTATTTGTCGTTAATAGAGTGATGATACCAGGGTTTGCGATTAAAAGGATGAAAATCCCATATTAATGTAGAATAGACATTATTTCAAGGATTCAAAAATATGTTCTCATTTTTTTATACTTTAGGAACTGAACATTTTAATGGTTTTATAATCTAAGAGACTTTTTTTCTTTTTTTCTTATATTTTTTTAGCACAAATTCCCCCAAAATTTCTCCCAATGCTTTTACTACTTTCTTTTAATATATCCCAATACTTATTTAATGATATAGATAAAATAGAAAAATAGATTTTGAATAAGATTTAGAAAATAAAAAATTTCGGATAAGATTTATGTATTTGGAAAAAAAAATAGAAAGAATAAAATGAAGAATGAAGAGATAAATAAAGGACTTTAACAAAGACTCCCAAGAAAGAACTTAAATTCTGTCCATCATCATAATTAAAAAAAATTAAGATGTATTATATATTTTAACTTTAGCAAAGATTTCATTAGCCTACAAAAAGATAATAGTATTTGATGTTCAAAGGGTCTTCAATTGATATGTTCATATTTAAGCTACACAATGCTTCTTAATCCCAATGCTTATGGATAAGCCATCTCACCAATGCAAGGGATCCCTCAGGAATTTTGTCACAGGCAACCAATATTACTGCAAATGTTCAACCAACGTAGAGGGAATTGGCGATGGCGATGTTATAATTTTGTCATACTCCACATCGTGAGGATAGCAGATGTTCGATGAAATAAGAAAGAATGAAGGTAAACATGTAGAAGATACTGTGTAAATGCTTCTAGGCTTTACACTCGGCAATGTCATCGTGGTAGACGTAAACCGGATAATACTGCACAGTTTACAATCATATTATGCCATTGCCATGCACTACTTATCTCAATTTCACAGCATTATATAGAGAGGAACAGTTGAAGGAGGTGCTGCACATTCTGCTTACTAGGTGCTCACAACCCCCCTGAAGACTCCTCTAAATATTTTCAAGTATTGCAGATCTGCATTCTCAAGAAATCCCTTTCATAAGGGAAGACAGTACACTCTTTCACTGCTCACAGGCCATTTGCATTTGCTACACGCACAACTTCACATAATAAGCTTATTTACATGTATGCCAATTGCAGAAGTTTGGTGAATTCTCATAACGTGTTTGACCACATGAAAGCATAGACAAGGCATACAGAAGACATGGGTATCATCGTAGACCTGTATACAAAATGTGGAAGCATAGACAAGGCACATGAACCTTTTGACAAAATGCCTCAAAGAGATGTCATCTCATAGACTTGAATTATTGCAGGATATGCACAAAATGGATTTGTTGAAAAGACTTTGGAAGTTTTCAACTACATCCAAGTGGCAGGTATAAAGCCAAATTCCACATCCTTTGCCAACATCCTCCCTCCCTATGCCAAAATGGGAGTTTTGCAAGGGTACGGAAATCCATTGAAGCATAATGGAAGGAGGATTTTTGTTAGTTATTATAGTTGGAAATGCTCTTGCTATTCCCCAAAATTGTATGATCCGCATTCACTTCCCATGGTGTCGGTTACTATATTCCCTCAACACCAACATAAATGAGGCAAAACAAATCATACCAATCAGATAAGAGGCACAACATATATTGACATGGTGGAAGCTTATAGTAGTGGATGGGGTAGCAGAGTACTGGTCGGTGTATGGATGGCTTGTTTGGGCCACACTTCAATGGGTGGCTCCTCAAAAATATTTTAAATGTTAGGATAATCTCTCGTAAGGCACAATAGACTTAGTTTAGTTTTAAGTATTGAGATAGAACATTCTCTCCATGGCACTTGTTGTCCTGTGTTATTATTATTTTATTTTTTTATCTCAATGTGAAAGCATGGACATTTCCATTCTCCACAAAATCTACCTATGTTTCAAATATTTTTCATTCCTTCTCCTTGCTTTTCTATATAAAAGCCTTGGACATGTTGATCATTGCAACATGCAGTTTTGTGCATCTTTGTCTGACTACTTAGGAACACATTTATAACTAGATAACTTGTGCCCTCCCATAATGTTGATCCATCCATCAACCAAGATTTGGTCGAAAGTTTCAATAAATAAATAAATAAAAAGATAAGATAAAGATTTGGTTGAGATTAAAATTTGTAAATTTATTATACTTAATGTAAGCTTAAAATTATTTTTAGAATAACTATTAATTAACGTTGTGATTTTTTTAAGGTTTGTGGATTTATTTTTTAAAAGGTCATGACTTTTATTATGAAACAAAGGTTGTGACCTTTAACCTTTCACTAATAGATAAGTCCTATAATTTTAAATAAGGATGGTGATGAATAACAAATTTTTTTTTATTAGTCTTCTAATTTTTAATGGAAATTATAAAATGATTATTATGAAGAAAACTCTCGAATGAATGCCAAATAAAATTTATAACTTTATTTATTTCAAAGGAATTTGTACTTCAAATTTATCCATTTCTAATGTTAAAAAAATGTAAATGATTGTACATACTCCTTAAAATACTAATAAAAGAAATAAACACATCTTTTCAAACGAATTTCATGAAACATAATTACTTAAATGTGTCAATTTGATTTTAGGAATATTTTGAAGTTACTTAATGGTATAACCTACAAAAATGATTAGTATATACTAACTTGCTTTGATACCATGTTAAAATTTAAGATCTTAGGATACTAATAATTATAAACAAAATATTAAACAAATAAAATTAGAATCATACAAGCACACATATTACACATTACACAAGATATACATAGGAGAAAATCTTTTAGATAAAAAGACCCATAAAACATCATTTTATTACAACACTTACAAAAATAGTCTATTAAAAATAAACAAAACCCAGGGGCATTTCTACTTACTTCCACATGGCCAATAATACCTTATATGCATAATGTTATAAATCACTATAAAAATCCAAATTCACACGCTCTCAAATGATGGAGAACCTTCTTAAATATAGAAGAAAGGGTGGAAAAATACCTTAAGGAGGATTAGTCACACTTATTTAAATCAATAATTTATTAGATTATTAATTATTAAATGATATATGTTCCATAACATAAGATTTTATAACTTTATATTAGAACAATAGCATTATGTTCTAACAAAGTTGGTTTGGAATATTAGGGGAAAATGAGACATAACAATAAACATGTTATAATATATTTTTGAGTTCAAATCCTTAACATAGAGATTTACATGTTGATCCTTTAGAGGAAAAAATTATATCATAACCTTTCATTAAAAACTCTTCAATACCTTCATCTTAAGCCCTCAAATATAGACTCGTGGAGGGTCAAAATACCACCAAAAGACATTACCATGGGTCCAAACAAGGTCCAAAAATATCATGGTAAAAATTCAAATGACTTACACTTAAATTTAACTTATTATTTTCTATCAATTCCTTTATAAAGATGCTATATAATGCATCATAAGTGGATCAAGATTATTGGTCCATTTTGTAACTCCCTATAATCGTGATCTTTTCATATGACATAGAATCTATTATAAGTAAACCCCACATCTTACAATACCATAATGACATTAGGTACTATTACAACTTCTTACACACACCATAGGATGTTGACACATGGCAAAGTGTCACTTCAAAAATCTAATGTCACATTATGTTGGAGCACAAATAATAAATAAAATAAATATAAAAATATTCAATATATCTCTAGGAAAATGCTAAATAATAAATAAATAATTCTAGAAACATGCAAAGGTTGAGACATTTTATTTCAACATATTAATTCCATAATTGTGAATGTGAACCTAGTGAAATACA
>VDFB02189044.1:0-14155 GCA_007258455.2 Sequoia sempervirens | reverse complement strand
CCACAAGTGTTTAGATAGTTGTAAATAATGTTTAAGAATTTTTCTATATCAATTATTATTTATATTGTATTTTAATTATATTCTATGAATATAATTTATATTGGATTATGGGTAGCTATATTACACAAGTACATATGTATTATATTATAGATTAATTGTATATTATGAATACCTATTTATTATCTCATGAGTTAATGGTATATTGTGTTAATGTCACATTGGTAATTATATATTATACAATAAATGGTTTCATTGTTATAGTAATATATTTATTACTTCAATGTTGTGATAATATTCTTTAATTTAATACTTGAAGTTGTGCATAATTTTATTTCTATACGGTGTGATATAGATTTGAGTGCAAAAATGATGTTATTATATAATAATTTCTATGAAGTAGTGGTTTAGAGTCATGTATTATGTGAAATATTATGAATAGGTTGTTTGTTGATTAGTGGACAACAATGTGGAAGTTTTAATTGAAATTTGTGCTTTGGCTACATCATAAGGTTGTAGTGTATTATTGAAAAGTTTGATTAAAAAATTAATTCTATTGTAAAGTATTATGAGGTTAAGGCCCAAATAGTTCATATTTTTTACCTATATAGCATACATGTAGGGATAATATAAAAATTTAACTTTTTTATCATATTTAATTGATAAATTATCAAGTGAATATGGCATTATTTCTTGTAAGTTTAATGTTATTTTTTTGTTAGAAATAAATTATGAAAGTATATTTTCAGTTATTATATTAAATGATTTCAAATTTATTTTTTCTGTTATTGGTTATAAAATATCAATTTATTATGGTCACTAATCTCTCACACCTTACTCTATGCCTAGGAAAATAGTTGGGATATTCCATAGACATATTAGTAGGTATTTTTGAATACCCTATGTTTATGAAAAAAATTATTATCATGATGGTGGGAAAATATATATTTGTTCATGTGTTTCTCAAACTAATATTGTTTTTTGAAGGATAAAAATTGTGATATTATTTTATTGTAAATATTAGAAAATATTGTATTAATATTTGTTTATTTTATATTGTAACTACATAATGGAAGAGATCCGAAGGAATACTAAAGTAGATATAAATCTTGATAAAACTCTTGTAATATACCCTATTTTGTTATAGTAGTTGTTAGTGTAAATAGGGTCTTTATCTACCTAGTTAGCTAATCACCTATCTAGGATTGACCTATTAACACATAGCTTAAGTTTACTTATGCTTATTTTTCTTTTTCTCTTACTTCATAGCATTGAGAAATGTGTCCTCATGAAATGACACACCTATTGACACTTTCTCACACACTTGTCAACTGAGCTTACAAATGTCCCACCTATAGAGGGGTATTCAATAGTTCAATCCTACATTCCTACCTCCTCATCCTTGCCTATATATGCAAGGCTTGATCTTTGTATCATACACTCTTCATTTCATATTTGATAAACATACTATTGTACATTTTTTATTCACTTGTGGAAATTGTTTCATGCTATCGTAGCTTGGCATTCCCCAACATGGTATTAGAGCCATGAGAGCATGCTCCTTCCTGCATTAAGGTAACTCTCACATATAGCCCTATCAATAGAGCATCATAGAGCCAAATGGATAGCGTGATCATATTCAGAAGGTTTGGGAAATGAAATAATAAATTTTGTTTTTTCAATTTTGGTAAATTTTTATTTTTTAATATTTTGGTCATTATGGATGTTGTATCAAAAAATTGTAAAAAAATTGAAAAAATAGCAGAGGGCCAATCTACCCTCTAGTTAGGCTAGATATTTTTCTATCTATGAAATTTTGGCCTTTTTGGCCTCCTTATAATCTACAAGCATATTGGCTTATTTTGAAGGTTTATGTTGTGGTTTTATTGTAGGTAGTTTGAAATATTGTTTCCTTTCTCTAGGTCATGGGGTTGCAAATAAATTTTGGTCTCTTCAATCTATTACAAGAATTTTGTGGTCTATTGACTAGGTGCAGATTTTGTGGCATTTTTTTATCACTAATTTGTAGTTTTTTTGAGGAATTTATTCTCACAAATACTGTGTAAACCTCCATTCAATTCACAACATTACTCTCACCAAAGAGGTGTTTGCATGTTATAGAAAAAACATTTTTAGAGACATTTAGAGGACATAATGGCATTGAGCTTTGCTTGGGAAATTATTGATCTCTATTAAAAGAGACTCTCACATGGCCATTAACCATCAAGACACATTCATCTACAACAAAGTCCTTCTCAACACCTTACAACTTTGGTTGACCTACATATTTTCTTCCATCCACATTAAAGATCCAACAGCATGGAAGAGGGAATCTTGATAGATTAATGTTATTTATCTCTACACAACCTTTACCATTGGATTTTTGGAATTTTCCACAATTTTTTGGCCAAAAAGAGTCTCCACATTAAGTCAACCTTTCCTTTACTAATTGCATCTTGAATCAAAGGAAAAGGTTTTTCCATGTTGGTTTACTTCTAGTTGTAGTTGCATTCCTTTTTGAGACCTTGGCACTAAGGAATAAATTTCTAACAGGTCTCTTTTTTCTTCACAAATGACCTACAGGTCATCTTAGAGATGTCACAAATTTCATCTCTAATAATGGTTAAATCAACTTATCATGATTTATAAATTCTTGTAAGGGGGGGGGGAGTTTTTCTTTTTAAACAAGGGGTTAGATTTTCGATTATGAATAGTCATTGGAAAGTTCTTTTTGTGCCAAACAAAGTAGTGTTAAGATGTTTTGGAAATTGTGTTGTTTAAATGCAAATTTTAACCTCTCAAGTCAAATTGCAAGAAAATTTTGATGGGGCATAACTTTCACCCCTTTTATTGAAATTATGCAAACATTTTTTATTTCTATCATAATTTCACAAGGAATATAATTTTGCATGTAAAAATAAGATATAGGTTTCCTTTTTTCACAAAATTGTAAAAATCTTCGTGAGTTATAAACAAAATATTTTGGCATCCGATCTTCACAACTTGTAAAATTTTATTGTACATTATTTTGGTGGGCTAAAATAAGCAATATTCATTTTGGGGGGTCTATTGGTTCTTTTTCCAGCTGAAATTTGAATTTCTCTAAAGGGTAGCCAACCCTTATGGTTAAGAAACTTCAAGGTTAGTGGCCAACACAACGAGTAAAGGATTATGAGGTCTTTACTCATACACTTTTGGCTCTATGAGACCTAGGATGGTGTTCCTTAATGTGTTCAAATGAGGTATATCTAGTTGGTAACACATTCTTACATAGATTTATACCTACTTATTGCAAATAAACTCATTTTACTGAAGGTTTGGTAGACCTTTTGAGCAAATGATTATATATTTGCTAGGAATTAGGGGTATTTCAAATTCATACATCTTAATTGAAAATATTTTTAAATGAATATTGTTCTTATTTTAAATCTATGGTCAGGTATGCCAATAGCCCATTTCTTATGCACAATTATCTAACAAATAGAGTAGTGCTTCATCAATTGGGACAATGGAGTCAAATATGAAAGACCCAGTAATATATAAGCTATTTAATTCAGAAATTGGTGGACTATTTTCATAATACTTTGTAGTATGAAAACTCACACTGCCTGAAACAATAACTCCGTATCAAATCCTATGTAATTCCTTACAAATCTATAACCCTATTCAAGTATTTAATCAAATCTTTGAGTTAATGCTAAAACAGAATCATACATTCAATGAAATAACTAAATACAAATGAGAACATCATTCATATTTTAATTTATAACTTGTAAGAAAGATACATAGGAGAGTATTTGTTTCTGAACTAATTTTTTTTTTTTATATCAATAGCTTCAATAAAACCAATTTAAGACTCTTACATACAGGACTCATACCCAATACAGTCTACTATTCTATTCATCCCTATTATCTATCAAAATTTATTTTCTAAACTTAGCTCTTCACCTAAACCATTTTGAGACCTAAAAATCTGACCCATGTAATCAGCCCTGAGACCCCTTTCATAGAATAAGGGAACAACAAGCATCATGCTCAATTACAATTACATTTCATTTGAGGATCATTTGCACTAGAATTTGAGACATTCTTCAGTTAGTTACATGTAATCATTGCAGAAAATGGAAGAGTAAAAGACCAAACTCCACATCCTTTGAATGAAGACATTTTAGCTCCTCAAAAGGAAAATTTTTTTGCTGGAGTAGCATCACCTTGTCCCTAATGACCAAAGAAGATTCTCCATTCATATAATAAGCATAATTTTGCATACTTCTCAAAAAAAGTATACCTATTGTTAAAGTTAGGAATTTTGGTACTTCTCCAACACACTAGCCTAAAAAATTTCCACATGAGCACTAAAAAAAAAACCACAAACATGTTGAAGAGGACGATCCTAGCAAGATGGCTATGATGTCATCAAAAACAAAAATGGGGAAAAAACATCACTCTGAGTCATCAACATTAGAGTATGCTCGCCCATGTCTTCTTCATGGTGGAACTGAAGGAATCGTCACCACTTCCTCATCAGAGTCTTCAGAAGGTACCAGGGAAAGGGCATAATAGTTACACTCCAAATCAATGTCACCTCCACTATCTGAAGGGCTATCAGAAACATCAATAGGAGAATTATTTTTCCCTAGATAGCCCTTATGGCAATTACACTTCTTTTCCTTCTTTTCATATTCAACCAGCTCCTTCCCTCTAAACTTGACTAGATCTTCTGAAACGGTCTAACTTCTCAAGTGATAATTTCTCCTTACACCATATTTCTTGAATTTTTTGTGTTCCCTTCTACCCTTTGGTGTTTCAGGAGCTCCCTTCAGCTCAATCTCATCCTTATGACCTTTTTCCTTAGATTCTATCAAACTCAATCTCCTGAACCGCCAGACTAGCTTAATAGACTCCCCTGACTTAATCATCTTCTCAAGAACTAGACCAAGAAGAC
Source organism: Sequoia sempervirens (assembly GCA_007258455.2). NCBI lineage: Eukaryota > Viridiplantae > Streptophyta > Pinopsida > Cupressales > Cupressaceae > Sequoia > Sequoia sempervirens. Next base: position 9,213 of record VDFB02189044.1, on the reverse strand, counting down.
TAAGAAAAACTTGCACCAATTCTACTCTCAAACTAAACTCAATTGTCAATCATTGAATGCAAATTTTGAATAAAAAATATGGCCATCAGTCCTCATTATGTCAAGTTGTGGACATAGAAAAATTATCCCTCTTTACTTTCTTTATTTAGGAATAATTGATGACAAATTGATCTTATTGAGGCCTTGATTTGGTATTGTGAGGTGTTTTACACATCCACACTAGGTCTTGGACCCTTGAAAACTGAATAAAATGCATTTAACAATGTCTTGTGAAGGCGTTGTAAAGTTTTGTAAAAGAATTTCATGCCTCTCTAGACTTAATGAACCCATTTTCCCCTAATTCAACATTATAAAATATATTTATTTGCATTATCACATCAATCTAGAAGGCTTGTAAACTAAATTTTACTTTAATATAGTGTTGTAATGTGTCCTACACATTCACATTGGATGTTGTGCCTTTCTAGGCTAAGTGGACCTCATTTTAGTGTTGTAAAGTGTATTTAATCACACTTTCACATTGAATTTAATGTCCCAAGCCCTAATTGACCTTCACATCATCATATTTGATCAAATACCCGATGAAATCAACACAAGAACTGAAATTCCTCATTCCCCAACATTCCAGATGTCAAATGGGCCCCTCTGGGACTAAGTCACCCATCTAGGCAAATGAGTCCCTGCCAAGTGGGACTAAGATGCCCAACATGGCGACTTAGTCCAATTTGGCCTATTTTTGAGGTTTGAGTGGGAAATTTTGGAATTTAAGTTTATTCTCCTTTCATGTAGGCCTTAGGGATCCAATTAATAGAAAAATAAGGTGAATTTCCTATAAATACAAGCCTCTAAACTCTAACTCATCATTCGTTATTCTTCTCAAGCAAGTTAGGGTTTTAGCATTCTAGGTCATCAAGAAAGCTTTTTCAGACATTCAAGAGCAAGATTCTTCATCAATTGTTGCAGCAATTCAAGATCCTTCATCATAGAAAGTTTCTAATTACATTGTTTCATGTTTCATGCTTCATTACATTATTTCTTTATTTTGGTTTAATTACCTAAAAGGTGTTTTACCAAGGAAAACCCCCATGCCCTATCATCCAACATTTCTTTCTCTCTTTATGTGATTTATAGGTCCTGTTTGCAAATTTGTCCAAGAAAAAGATTAGAAAGTTGTCATCAAAGTGTCAAATCCCTATAAGGTTGTAAAAACTCTAAAAGAGGCTTGGAGAACATTTATAGGCCGAATTATACAGTTTTAGATCTAGAAACTTACTAGGAGCAGAAGTGCGGGTCGAGGTCTGCAGATTCTCCTTTCGAAACACCAGAAAAGACAAAGTGGACATTTTCACCAATTTTGGTGACTTAGCCCCACTGTGCATATTTTTTAGAGATCTTTACAGATTCAAACACCCATTTGGCTAAAACAGATCCCATGCAGTTTTCTAGAATTTTCCCAAAACTAGACTAAGTCCCCTAGCTTGGTACAAGTGTCCTGCCAAGCTTAAAAATTAGTATTTCTAGAATTTTAGAGTTGCTTTAAGTCTGCAACACACTTCCAGGTGCACACCCTTTGTTTGACAATCTTCTATTTAGCTTTGCTTGCATTTCTAGGTCATTTATTATATGTTTGCATACCACAATGCTTTTTCCAACAAGTTGCATTTCTTAGGTTTCACATTAATAATTCATCTCTTTTACCAGTTTATTGCACTTAGACATTACAATTAGGAATATTGCATCCCTTTTACATTAATCTTGAGTGTAGACATTGCCCATTTTCGCCCCAACCTTTCCTCCTTTTAGGTGAAAAACCCTAGAAGGAGCTTAAAGCATTAGGTTGCCAAAATATTTCTTTATACAAGCCATGTGAGTGTGCCAACCATTAATACTAAGAAAATCTTATGTGCACGAGCTGATAGTGGTCTACTTTGATTTTTTAAAATTTCAACCGTTGATCATGTTTTAAAAATAAATCAATGGACAGTTATCACCGGTGTAACCAGTCATGATAAAGCTTAATAGTATGCTATTAATTCCTTTTCCTAATTAGAAAATCCCCAAGTATATATACATCCACTCTGTACGCATATTTTGACCACATACTTAGCATCAATTAAAACTTGTCATGCCATGGTTACCCATTCCCCTGTGGGAATTAATACACTTTTATTTCTTCATAGAAAAACAACAAAGAATGATCTTGATTTGATCTCATAGTATCAATATGTACCTTGCCTTGCTTTATTTTCACCTTCCCACACATACCGATAACTATCAAAATTGACAACCCAAAACCCAAACATGTGCTTTAAAGAATAATCTCATAAAATGGTGCCACTCTTATCATAGTGCTATCTCTACCAAATTTAGCAGCATTCCAACTCTACCAAAGTCCATCAGAACCTTTAGAATGTCAATGTGGCACTTTTCCGCTAAAAAATATGGGACACAAGCGGGGCCCTCACGTGATAGCGGGGAGTAGTCAAGATTTATCCACGTCACCTACCATCGACTATTGATCTTCTTACTTTATGAAGCAATCATTTTCTTCAAAGCTTGGTTGGTCCCACAAAATGTGACAGATGTCACCTTTCCCGCTAGCCCGTGTGATCATCTCTCCTTAAGGCACAAGATGGACAGGCACGCAGGGAACAGTCCAAATGAAGACACATGTTGCAATGTCCATCATTGATATTTTTTGAAGCTATGTTTATTGGTCTTTTAGGAAACATTGGTCCCATTGCTAGATGTCACATGTGGCCATCACCCGCTAGCTTGGGTGTTTTAAAATAATATGAAATGAACCAACACAGACGCAGAGGGAGTGGTGAGGATGTGGCTACGTTGCTTAATAATTGTCGTTGGTCTTCTTTTAATGGCTCCAACTATCTTTTCCAAGGAGACCAGGCCCACCAATGTACCAGGTGCATGGTTGAAGCCTAATATCTTGTGCAATTAAAATAATAAGGAATAAATCAGCACGGGGCACATGGGGAATGGTAGTGATCAACCCTAATGATCGAATCATCATCGTGAAAACCTAATTTTTTACATGCCGCAAAAGTTAATTTAAAAAAGGGGGGCCACCTCTAGGCCAATGAGAACTTGACCTTTAAGAACAAAGGCTAATGACTTAAGTTAAGAAAATCAAGCCTCAACCATAGGAAAATTTAACATTGAAAAGGATCAAGGTGACCGACAAACCTAAACTCAAGGGGCCAATGAACACAACTTCAATGGAATATAAGGTAACTTGAATGACCAGATAATGGGAACATTAGGTCAATGCAAAATTAGAATTTCCAAGGTCTTTTGGACTCATAGGTTAATTGTGAGGAATTTAGGTGACAAAAAACCATAAAATAGTGATAAGGAACATAACCCTAAGCCAAAAATGAGGGTCCAAGCCAAGTATTTGCAAGATTAAAATGGAATCCAATTTTTTTTTTGAGGGGTTCCATCAGGGTCAATATTGCATTGCACATTAATATTTTACTTAAAATTAGACCATCTAGAAAATGCAAAAAGAAGTGAAAATATTGTGGGAACAATCAACATGTGGATGAATTTTTTCCTCATGTCTCCCATCAAATTATTGATTTCTATTGGAGCATGTAGAAAATAATCTCACTAAGGAATCTTATGAGACACTATCATTTAAGGATGAACAATGTAGTCTGATCACTTGCATTTATTTCTCCTCTACCATATCACTTGTTGCTACATCTAAATCACTTGTTAACTCATCCATGAGTTCCATAGATTCTTTACATCAAGACTGCTTTATTTATTCTAGATTTGCCTCATAGGGATGCATATCTACCAGACACCATATATGTGGGTAAGTGCAAGAAGTTGGGTCCACAAAATTTTCAAAAAGTGGAAGTACTTTTTTTTTTTAGAATATGTCATAGTTGGACTAAAAATTTGAAGCACTTACACATTGAATCTTTTAAAAGTTTAGTAATATAAAACTTGGTATTTTTAGTTTAGTTTTGAAATATGTAATTTATTATAATACCTAGATGATATAAAATATTTTTTAATATGCACAGATAAAACCACTTTTTAAAAGTCACTTTTTTAGACCATACCATGCACGTGTACGAACACTATAATTAGATGTAAATAAAAGTATTTTTCTAATTCCTTCTGGGAAAAGAGGTGTATTATAAAGAAGATTGACAAGGATATTTTCCTATAGTTTTTTTCTTAATATTTTATTTATTTATTATTTATTATTGGCCTTAATTATTGGTTTTCAAAACCCTCATGTACAGAAACCATAAATTGGCATAAACTTATCATTTTTTAAGTTTTCCTTTTTAATTGTGTAAATATAATTTTATAGATTGATTCCATTTTTTTTTTTAACAAGAAAATTAACAAATTTTAAGTTATTGAAAAAATATGAAAACCTAACATTTCAAGTTTATGAACAAGTTTCCTTGTAAATTAATTAAAAAATAGAAAAAATAATCCAATCATAAAAAATTTTACACATTTTAAAACTAGACATTGTCATATGTAATGGGTTTTAATTTCATAAAACAATTAAAAAAACCCTCATCAACTATACTACCAAAGTTTTTTTCTCTTCAAATTGCAATTACCCTTTCCTTGCAAGTTCAAGGCTATGTGTTTGGTTATTGTATCAATGGCTATTTTTTCTAGATAAGGTTAGCAGATTGGATCAATAAAATAAACCCAAAGAACTATGAATTACAATGAATGCAAAATAAAAAATCAAAATGATTATACCATATCGCCTATGAAGCTTCCATGATTCACCTCCATAGCACCTTCTAGCTTGCTGCAAGTGTATGATTGTTGCCCTCAGATTTGAGTGTGTGAGCAATGACTGATAATGACAATGTTTTATGCAAGTTTTGAAGGATTGAAATGACTATAATGTTATCATGCAAATGATGAACATTAAACAATGTAAATATGACTATGCCTAAGAAAAGAATTCCTAAAACTCAATAAGCAATGAGATCAAATATGACAATGAAAAAGAAGTGTAAGCATGTGTGTAGTTGTGAATAAGTATGAGTAAAATTGGCATTTTATAGAAAATGCAATTTTGGACGGATGACCAAGATTAAAGGTATATGAAAGCCTAAAATCAGAGGTCAGAATTGCATGTGTCAACCCCTAATTAGGGTTAGGGCAAAAATCTAAAATGAGTGGCCAAGATACAATTTGAGAAAATCAAATCAACCATTGAAAATGAATGTGACAAGAGGATAAATATTGGACTTTAAGAGAAAGATTTCAAAAACCAAGAAGAGAAAGACTGGACAAAAAGACAAGATTTGAAAAATCAATAATCAAATAAAAGTTATTTGATTTTTGGAGGAAAAAGATTATTTTGAATGAAAAATTAATTTAACTCAAAAAGGAGGAAAAATCATGTGACAGTAAATAATTGAATTCTTTAATTATTTACTAAAAAGCGGGAAAATTAGAAAGTGGGATCTAATTTAAATAAATGATTTTATTTAAATTAGAAAAAGCCAAGAAATGGAAAGTGGACAATTTTAAATAAATATCTTTATTTAAAATTGGGAAAAGCCATGGTGGATGATAATTAAATAAATTAAAGAATTTATTTAATTATAAGAGTTCATGAGATATTAATGACACATTTAAATAAATAAAACTTATTTATTTAAATACTCAGGAGGAAATAATGGAAAAGGATAATTAAATAAATTAATAAATTTATTTAATTATGGAGAGACAGACAATTAGTGATGTCTTTAAATAAAGAAATAAAATTTATTTATTTAAATAATCAAGAGGAATAAAAGACATGAATTATTTAATTAATAGTTGAATTTGGACTATAGAGGAAATATGATAAGACATAAAAATATGGTTTGCTGGTCTAGGCCATTTTTATGTGTCTAAATTTTGCCCCTCTTTGTCATAATTCCGCTTGTCGCATTGTGACAAAGAAAATAAGTCCAAAAATATGCCTCAGTGCAAAATAGTATAAGGAAGAATGATGAGGGAGGTAGCGGTGTGCCCCCTCGAGAGGATGGACGGGTTCCAAGATCACGGGTGTGCTCTTGAAGTTGATGAGAAGACTAGAATATGAAGAGACAAAGAAATGTTAGTGCAAAGGATATGGATAAAGATATGGATGCAATGCCTATATGAGATGGGTGAGAGAAGATGACAAGACAGAAGGAGATGAATGTTAGTTCCTAAACCAGATATTACCATAGGACTTTAATATTTATTGCTCTTAATCATCATTGGGTGGATTATTGTAATGGACAAAAAACACCATGATATGACATAGATCAAGGTGTGCAAGGTCGTACCATCACATGAGACAAAAAATCGTAGGCAAGGATGATCATGACTCATAGTAAGAGAACAATTGCCCCAGTCTTTTTGTCATAACCAACCACAAGCATAGAAAGACAAATAAAGACAATAAAAAAAAGTCATGAAATGTCGTTTCTCCTCTAAATCTTGTTGCTAGGACATCCTTGAGGAACTAGCAACATGACTACCTGAAAGAGACAAGATAAGTCAGTCATCATGATACATAGCTTCTTTTGTAAATTTTGTTGTCAGGACATTGTCGAAAAACTACCAGCATGATGAAAAATCAAGCCAACCATCATGATATGTCACTGCTTTTCTAAATATTTTTGGTAGGATATCGTCGAAAAAATAGTAATATGATAGTCCAGAAAGACAAGAAAAGACAATCATCATGATACGTTGATACTTTTCTAAATCATGTTGCGAGGACATCGTCGAAAAAGTAGTAGCATGATGAAAAATCAAGCCAACTATCATGATACGTCGTTACTTTTTTAAATCATGTTGCTAGGACATCATAAAAAAACTAGTAACATGACAGTCCAAAGAGACAAGACAAGACAATCATCATGATATGTCATTGCTTTCTAAATCTTGTTGCTAGGACATCATAAAAAAACTAGCAGTATGATGAAAAATCAAGCCAACCATCATGATACGTCGCTGCTTTTCTAAATCTTGTTCCCAGGACATCGCTAAGAAACTAGTAACATGATGAAATAGCCAAAGACAAATTCCAAGTGTTTTCCAAGTGTGTTTGAATGTCGAGTGTTTTAAATGTTGAGATGCCAGGTTTGACAATGTCGGGATGACGAATGCCAAAGATTTCCAAATTCAAGGACACATCCTGAATTATGTTGATGTCGAGAGGATCGATCCTTAAATGTCAAGAGCATCCCTCAAAATGCCAGATAATAGTGACAATGCCTATTAAGGACACATCTTAAGGCATAAATGACAGAGGTTGTTCTTCAGAAGGACACATCTAAAAAATAAACAAGAGTTGACAATTTCACTCGTTATGATAATTTGACCTGTTTTGACTATGTTTTGATTTTTTTGGATTTCTTTAGGATGTTTTTTTTTTTTAAATTTTTTCTTCACTATGTTTTTTATATGGACATTTTTCAATTTTTTTGTCTTTTTTTTTTAGGACTTTTTATGTTGTTTTATGATTTTTTTGGGCTTTCATCCTTTGCTAAATATTTGATTTTTTTAGGCTTTTTTAAATTTTATGATGTCTGACATTTTATGAGGATCATGACAAATGCATGTGAATGATGCCAATGAAAAACATGATTATTCCCCTAGTCAAGTGAAATACCAATTGACGAGTGATGGAGTTTGTTTGATGTGTGAAGGACACATCATGAAACAATGTGAGGATGACGATAATGCAACTAAGAGATTAAGGTCTGTAGCTGGGCCAGGAACAAAGTCAAGGAATGTTTTGGATGATGTTCATGTATGGATGAAACTCATTGCATTTGAAATGAATTGGTTAGGACTAGATGGGATGATGAAGTATCCTTAGACTATTTGACAAGGGAAAACCAAGGTATGTGATTGACATGAAAGGATGATAAGTGGCCTTGGTAAAGGACGGGAGACATGATACTAAAGGGGTTGTCATATGATTTTTAAGGACCATGTCGCATATGGATAATGAGGTTATGATAGCAATGACATGACATTTCATGAATAATTTATGACCAAAGGATAGGCATGTCAAAAAATTTCCCAAAGCATGATTATGTGTGTTAGTTTTATGTCAAGACCAAGGTAGGTGGGAAAAATGTGCAAAAAAGATAGGGCTTAAATGGACGGACATAAATGTCATGAGGAAGGCATGGGAAATGAGACGGCTTGCCCCCAATGTAAAAGTCCACATAGATGATTTATTTTACACATGATGCCTATTTTCCTGGTTTTCATCATGGTACTTATCCGTATACTGCTTGTGTTTTCATTGTTGGATGAAACAAATAAATCAAGTTTATTTATCAATCTCCTAAAGTCACCAACTTATATTAAATAAATCAAACTTGATCCTATCATCATCCTTTTAATTAATTAAATCAAACCTTTATTTAATTAAGTTTGAAATCACCTTCCATCTCTTCTAATTTAAATAAATCAAAATATTCAAGTCAAATGGGTCAAATAAACTAATCATCATCTAATCTAATCTAATGCATGTCACATCCTCTAGCTTTTTCCACTTGCACCAATAAATCATTTTAACTCATTTATAAATTCATCATTTTATTTCAACTTGGCATAAAAATGGAATATTCCCTCAAGTTTGAAAATGAAGACAAGTTAACTTGTCCCTTCCAACATTGCAATAAATTCTCTCTTTCATGTCCCCCTCTCAACATTTAATTCACAAATTCAAATTTGAATCTCCCCCTCTTGGGCACATTGGCCAAAACATGCACATTCCTCAACCTATGACAAGTTGACAAGTGGCCTTTTCTCATTGGTCCAATCTTTATCCCACATTGCTCTATTTTGAGCTCTCTTCCAACTTAAAAATCTATAAATAAAGGGTTGATTATTCATCAAATCCATCTACAATCTCATGCAAAGTCACTCTCTTCATTTGAGAACTTATTTTGTCCATTACATCTTCATCATTGGCTTAGCAAAGGATTGGGAAATGACTTCTTTCCATAGAAGCACCAATCCACTATGGGATAGGGTTTGATTCATGTTATTATGTGTTTTATTTAGTTTCTTGGATTCCTATCATTGCATGATTAACATGTTTCATTATTTCATAGGGATGCTTTTATTTTGATTTGTGTTAAATAACAATGCTAATGTTCTTTTTGAGAAAATGCAGGATTGAGCATCCACATTATG
>VDFB02189043.1:0-18471 GCA_007258455.2 Sequoia sempervirens | reverse complement strand
CATTAACAACAACAAATAATCTCATTTAATAGCTCAACATAATAGCATAATATTGAATAGAATTGGTTGTTCATCAGTAATATCAACTATTTGGAGCATGAGATAAATACAACACATTCCATAGTGTAAAATAGTGATTGATTTGAAATTTGTAGCAAGTGCTAGGTAAAGAAAAACAAAATACTGAACCATAGAAATTAGTACAACTTACATGAGTGCCATATATCCATTGAGGGAGCTAAATTCATAAACATCTAAGGGTTTATGATAGATTTAATACAATATATAAGATCCTGATAACATTGCTTTACAATTTCATCATGTATTCTAACCCAATACTACTTATCAAATCCTTATACAGAACATATCCACCTGCAATCCCATTCAAGAATTTTAATTAATTCCTTGAACTAAAGCCAAAACAGAAATCATACACACCACAAGAGTGAGATGAACGAGACAACCCTTAATTATCTTATTCAAAATTCAGATATGCATGTACAATGGAGAGACATGAGTTTTAATTAATCATTTCAATTCAAATGCCAGTACTGTCATAAAACATCAAATCCCCATGAATTCAAAACCTACTACATAATGATTGAAAACCTAAATTGCATTTTCCTTAAAACCATCGAACTTTACAATTTGCTCTGTAACTCTACCTAGACTCGACCAAAAAATATCTAACTTGCTAACCCATACTTATGGCCTTTTAATCCTTCTTATAGAAAATGAAGGAGCAAACAAGCATCGGGCAAGAAAGTACCTCTCATTTCACATGCTTTTCTTCACAAAACTCTTGAGGAAAGCAGCTATACCTTATTTATTTCTCATCCTACGCCCTATTCATGCATCCTACAATTAAAACAGTATCCATGGGACCTCTTATACAATCTATAGTAATCAAAAAGGGTGTAAGAGCCCCTTTATATCATGTTTGGACTACAAAACCTCAAAAATAGGGTAATCGGGTTGTATGCAAAGAAATGAAGCTTTCTAACTCAAATCAACACCTTAAGCCCTCAAATTAGATTCAAATCAAATCTAACACATATGTTCACGACTTGGAATTGATTTCACATCAAATTATGGCTGCATGTGACTCTACAGTGCTGCATAACAAGAAAAATACAGAAATTTTGAAGAAAAACATAGATTTTTGAATGTCAAGAGCTTGTATTTTAAATCCTCAACCATCAACAATCATTACAATGATCACTTTATTCCTTTTAAAGGCCTTTACACGTCAACCATTGAAAAACCACCTCTACAACTGACTTTTTAATCTTTTATGATCACATGAAACATAAAACACACTAATTTCAAAGTTGTTAACATCACTATTGAAATTTTTTAATTTTTTGACCTTTCAAACATTAAAAATTACATCATTAAATTAATTATGTAATGGCATAAAAATTAAAAACAACATGAATTAATTATGTAACCACATAAGTCAAATATAATTCTATCAAGAAATTAATATCAAATAGATAATATAATTGCATAACTCATACATTTCAATGTCATTGATCTTCTTCTTCATCCAACTCTTTATCTGTATCATCCGATCCAGATTTGACATTGTAAGGATTGTTCATATCATCATCATCGCCATCGATATTAGTTTCAATAATGTCTTCATCCACATGGATATCATCTTCATGAACATTAACTCCTACATCATCATGATCTAGTTCCTCCCTCTTCAACATCTTCTCAATGTGGGACATCATCAACTAACTATTGATCTTGGATCATCATCTACATCATCTCTAGTTCTTCAGATCTTTATTCTTCCACCACATTGTACTTTACTGGCCTTCCTCTTGGATATGTCTAACAACAAATGACCAACCTGGATTACCTCGTACCTCTGAGTAAAATACCTGCTCACATTGGCTTGGAAGAACATAGGGCTCATTTCTAGCTCGCTTGATCAACTTTGTATTAACCATGGTAACCATTAGCATGTTCACAACAGCCTTCGTGATCATTTTCATTCAATCGTTAAAATGGCCTACCATAGATGACAAACAAATTAATCAAGGACTTGAAGTCACACTCAATTATATCATCCAAAATCCCATAGTATCAATTTTTTGAGACTTCTTGATGTATGCCGCTTCTAGATGAAACATTAGTCACCTGAAAGACTGCAGTTATACCAGAATCACAAGTTTTCTTCATGTCCTCCAACATTTTGATTCAAAATTTACAACCATTGCACCACATAGCCTTGTGGTGTTTCACCTACAATATGTCGAACATGTAAAAATTACTGCAATATCGTCATTGATAAACATATTTATTCTTGGCCGAATGTATGCAAAGAAAACAATCTCAACATATATATACATCAATATAATTGAAAATAATTAAATAATATGGGTGATTAATATATTTATACATACCTTTTTATCTCTTAAACCATATGCTAAATCAGTTTCCCTTTGTGTAACATTGGAATCTCCATTAGGATGAGCTTCTTTAAACAATGAAGCCACACCTTCCCATGTTAATGCGTGACCAGATTGTTGACATCGTTCAATCCATACCATCATCCAATCAAGATTGTTTGCGACGTACAAATGTAGTGCATCCCACTCTTGGCCAACTGTATCAAAAAAAATTGAAATTCACAAATGACGTATAATTAGTTAAATACCACAGTATATGACCTTAATTTATAATTGATGTATATTGAAGATTAAAAATTAAATAAGTACAATATACATAAAAACCATATATAAAATGTATTCCAATTAATCTCCATGACCATTTTATAATTACCTCTCACTTTCCTCAATCTACCTTTCCCCATCAGGTACTCCCCTTCGAATTTGTTAATGGAGTTAGGATCCCAAATGCGATCTACATGGATCTTTGTTGCAAACTTAGGAATATATTCACTAATGTACACCATGGTCTGGTATACCATATATCCCTCCACCATAGAACCCTCAGGATGTGCTCTTTGTCTAACCAAAGCCTTGAAAAATTTCAAGTGTCTCTCAACCATCCACATTGACCTTGTGTGTACAGGTCCACACAATCAATCTCCCCAACTTGGTGTATGAGGTAGTGTTCTTGTGCATTGAAACTCATTTAAGGTAGACACTTTTGCATTTCACACATTAGATGAGTGAATTTTTCTCTTCCAATAATTTATATCTACTTTAAGTGGATTTATTTAGATGACAAAATTTCCATCTACAAGGGATTCAAGGTGCAAATATATTAACGATTTTAAATAAATAAAAATATATAATATATTACATAACAAGTAAAACAAATGGCAATTATAAGATGTATACAACGTAATTGAACAAATATCGCTACTTACTCCCATGTATTTTCCAAGATCATACATAACTTGCTTGACATTGTTGTTGAAGTTGTCTGGGAGAGATAGAGGTAGAACGTACTACAACAATTATAAAATGATCTTTTCATTATTTTTCCAAAATTAGTAAACACAATACACTGAAAAGTACATGCATTATACAAGTGTATATAATATACCAAAATAATTACCTTAATGAAGGTATGCCAATCATGCATTTTCATCCCTGACCCAAATTCACCTTTTTTTGTTATTATATTGTTTATGTTCGCAGCAAATCCTGTGGGAAATCAAATTTTTCATATGATTTCTTTTATAGCATTGCTTTGCTGCTCTGTTAATAACCAAGGAAGGGCACTTATATTAATTTGGTCTCCATCGCTATATAATTGAATAGCATTTTTCATTGCATGATTGGTTTCCTGAATGTCACTACAAATTTTGACAATTTTTTCTTTGTCATGCCTTCCATCCAATATTTTCCATAACGTTTCTCTTATATTATTTCCGATATGCATTGTATCAAACAAATGCACAATTTGTAGCTGCTCATAGTAGGGCAACCTACTAAATTGTCTAGGATAACTTTTCAGTCCCTATGGAAGCCGGCCATTAATGCCTTGACGACCTTCATGAAGCATATAAGTTAAACAAATTAGCAACGACAATCATTGTCAATTACAACATGAGTAAACACAACACAATATAAAAATATAAATTCAAAACATATCATATATGATAGATAAACAATTGGATCCGATGTATAACCTTGATGATTAATTCTATTATATTTCAACTTCCATAGGTGAGGTGTCATTCTTCGTGGTTTTGATGTAGTCTCCTCTTTCCCATTGAAAAATATTTTTTCAGTAGTTCGATACTTATGATTTCTATGGAGGAAGTGCCTATACTCATCAAACACCTGCTTTCCTAAACTTGTTGAATGACAAGATTTCATCTTTGGACCACAAATTGGACATGCAAATTTTCCCTTTGTTTGAAGACCTACAAGATCATATATAATTGGATTAAATATGTCAATTTTTATAATTATATATAATGAATAGATTATTTTAAAAACATGCATGATATCTACTTCATCAAATTAAATAATGTTAAAGTGCAGTTGAACATTATAACATACCACAAAATGTGTTAGCCCTGGGGCATCATGAATTGTCCATACAAGCATTGCATGGAACTAAAATTGTCATTGTCTTATTGGTCTAGAGACGTCATACATAGTGACACCATTCCATAACTTTAGTAACTCGTCGATAAGAGGCTCGATATATACATTCATATCTTTAACTTGGTACTTACCTAGTTGAATGAACATAAACATTACATAATTATTATAACCATTTTATGGCAATATATAATATATGTAAATTAATGTACATGACTATTGAATGAAAAAAATATGTCATTATGCAACAAATAATGCAAATGAGATGCTACTACGTTAAAGAAAATTGATATAAAAAAATACCCAGAACAATCATTGACAACATTATGTGCTCCCTCTTTATTGACATCCATGGAGGAATGTTATTGTTGATAAAAAAATAGGCCACACCGAGTAAATAGAGCTCAGCTCTCCAAATGGATTGACACCATCCACTCCCAATGAAAGATTGAGATTACGAGGTTCTTCTTTAAAGTGTGGCCATTTTTCCTCCATGTCCCTAAATGCATAACCATCCGCAGGCATTCAAAGAATGTCATATCAACTTCTATTCTATGCATGGTAATCCATAAATTGCGCTAATCTTTCGCACCTAAATAATCGTTGCATACATGGAATAATGGGAATATAACGAAAAACCTTGTGAGGCACCTTTTTTCTTAGTTGATCTATTCAATATCTACTGATATGACATTTTGGGCATTCTGTTGCAAATTCCTGTTGTTTATGATATATAATATGATCATTGGGACATGCATCTATTCCTTGATACTCCATTCTAATATATTTCATAATGGCAGATAAATCTTGGTATGAGCGAGGTAAAATATTTGATGGTGGTAACAAAATTCACCAATCAATCTACAACAAAAAATAATTTGTTAATATAAAGAATATTAATGGTACATATTTCATCATTTATTTACTAGTGATGAACTAACAACAATTAAAATAGATGAAAAGATGACATATATGACATACCTTAACATCCGTGAGATTGCTATGTTTGATAAACCATTCATAACCTTCAAGTTCAACAGCAACAATACAATAGAGAGAAGAGTTGTTTGGGAGCCTTCATAAAGGGGCTCGTATGCCTTCTAAGTACAGTAAATCATGAACATCATCAAAGTCATCTCGATCATTATGATCAACTCTACCACTAAATGTGTCATGGATCAATGTATTTGTACCATCATCTTCAACTCTGTTTTCTAGCGTGTGATCATCTTCTTCCATAGGATCATTAACTTCATCTTGATATTCACAGCTCCATGTTCGTCCACTTGCAAAACACATTTCTCCGGCCATGATAATCCATATCATCTGCCCCTGCCCTAGGGCATCCCACCTTTATAATAATGATAGACACAAACAAACCATGATTATGATCAAGTGATATATATATATATAATGTTAAAACAATATAAACATTTACACATTCAATCAATATAAACACATATAATGAACAACTTACCAATGGACGATAATCATGCCCCCTTCAACGTGACCATGCTACCTACAATGTTTCTCAACTGTTGTGATTAAAAGTCGTCTCATCTTTAAGCCCTTGCAATTATTGCAAGGACAATAACATTTCCCATCACCCTTTCTTTCCAATCTAGCCCACAATCTATCAAGTGTCTCTTCATTTTTTCTAGACTAATATTATCTGACATGATTTTTTTCTTTACCAAGCTTGACTATTTAGATCTTCAAAAAATATCAAACTCACTCCAATAATTTTTATTCATAGACAGGTAACAAAATCTAATAATTCTGATATTTTACACCAAAAAATTTTGGCATGCAGCCACCCCTGCAAAAGAGAAGATAGTCTAAAGTTAATGACCCCAAAAAACACTTTAAAATGCTAATTCCAAAACTTATTAAATTCTGATTTTACTATGATTTCCAACCGTTAAGACTCCTAAAATTAGAATATTTAACTTGATTGCAAACTTCCTACAACGATGGAGGTAGCGAGCTAGTAAGAGCAAGTGACCCATTCCTAAGGAGCAACAAGTCAGAATCATCATTGCTAATGTCAATACAGATTTATCCTTTTAGTTAAAGATGTAATGTGTCACTTATTATGATGAGCTTATCCCTAGGGTCCTCAACATTGAGAGCCCTAATCACACAAGGAAGCACACACTAGTAGAATTTGGAAAATAAATGACTGGGTGACTAAAAATTTTAGTCACAACAACTAAAAATGACTAAATTCTGCTCATTTTTTGCAACTCAGCTATAAATGAGTAAATAAATTACTAGTTTGGTCGTTGATTAAAAATTATTTAGTCACACAAATAAAAATGACTAAATAGTTAGTCATTTCTTTAGTCATAATCCATTTGAATAAATCATTTAAGGAATCAAGAATATAGCCTGCCAAAATACTCTAAAACTTTAATAAACATACCCTAAAACTTTTGTCAAAATCTTATTTTCAAGCGTAGCCCACCAGAATGGAGTTTTCATTTTAATAAACATACTCTAAAACCTTCGTCAAAACATTATTTTCAAGCATAGACCGCCAAAATGGAGAAGTGTTTATGTAAAGAATGACAGAGAATGGTGAGGAGATGTGCATGAAAGGAGGCACAGGATTCATTGTTGCTTATCTCATTCCTACTCTGCTTAATAAATCTTACATTATTCCTGCTACTATTTGTAATCTAGGTATTTACTAAACATATATTTGCATAATCTCAAATTCCTTCAAAGGCTTTTGAAGTATCAATGTATCCTATATAGGGTTTAGAATGATTTCTTTTAATTAAAAAATAAATAAATGATGTATTTCCCTGTAATTAGATAATGTAGAGATCTCCTAAATCTGCCCCAGCACACTATCCTCTTTGGCATTGTATTCATTACTCTAGCTACTAGGGTTTTACATGTGACATCTTTAATATCTTCATGACCATGGATTTTAAATAGATCTCAGTTTTTGCTTTAATCCTTTTCATGGTAACCCTTGAGTTCCATAATCCACATTTAATCTCTTCTAAGAACGGTGTCTTAAGCTAGATTGCATAGTATGCATATAAAGCAGGTCCTTCATACATGCCATTGTTCCAAACCACCACTCACTACCTTGCTTAAAATGTTTCCTCTATAAGCACAATAGCATGTTTTAAAATCATGGTTGCCAGTGATTGACCATTAAGGTCACCACTTTCATCAAGATACAATGAGATTTTTGTCTTCAAACTCAAGGAATTATGCAAGATAACATTGTGAATTATTTGTTGTGTGCGATTTGATTTTCTTGCACATTTACTGTTTTGCTAACTTCCTTTAAGACTAGGTATTGCACCCTCAACTTCAATCTCAAACATCTCACTCACTATCACTTGAAGATTCCTTTCATGAGCATCCTTCTATAAAATCAAACTATGCCCTATAGACTACCTACTTACTATAGGGGACTCATTGTTTCATGGTATTGTAGATTTTAAGATCCTTCAACCTTATTGACACTACTTCACAGTCCACAAGGTATTATTCACTATTCCCCCATCTTTGATGAGTCTCAAAACACTGCTCAAACATGCAATCCACTACCTCCATTATACATTAATGGCTAAGAAGAAACATTGAACCTATGATTACCAATGTTACTTCATTTGGACAGTCATTCCCCGATTGCATTTGCCTTGTCTAACACTACCAAAAGCATTTGAAAAACCCTTAAGGTTAGCAAGGGGGTAAGGAAACTCACTATTAAAATCTTCACTTTACTATGCAAGGTTTGAGCTTTATTATCTTGTCACTGCTCAGCCTCTTTTTGACTGTCACATCTCAAGTGACTTTCATTCTTCTTACCGTAGATTGCATTTACAAATGTCACTAAGCTACATAGTGTGCTTGTTATTGGCTACAATCTTTAGATTGCAAGATTTTGTTATTAGCTACAATGTCTCAATCTTTCTAGTATTGCAACCTCACTAATCCGCTAGAGTTATTGTTTATGTTTCTACGGAGGCCTAGGGTTTGTACCCTAATCATGCTCTTACCAATGCTTCTGTTGGTATTAAAAAACAACCTTAAATCTTGGGTCAGAAAATTAGTTATCTTGACAAAGTTGTGGTATGATCTTGGATTGTATCCTAGAGTGTGTGGGAAGCTTGTGTTTGATCATTAAGGTATGTAAACCTGATCAGGGAAATGTATCCTATATAGCATGGGTCTTGCTTTAATACTTTCCATAATGGTTATTAGCAAATCACATTATTATAGTTTGTGGTAACCCAAGATTGCATTCAAGTATGTAACAAACTTGGTTTGCAGTTTAAGCTATACACTTTTAAGTAACATTCATAAGGTTTAGAAAATATTGATCACTCTCTAGAATAGCCCATTAAACATGGGTTGTGCTTGAATGCACTACATAATTGATATAACACAACCACTCTGCATATCAACCAGAGTTATAGGCTCTTTATTGCAGCAAGAGGTAATCACTCTTTGTTCATGCTATAATTACATCCTAACCTATTAAACTTGAGACAACCTAAATGCACCCAATGATGATTGACACCTACATTATATGAGTGCCTCCATTTCTATCACAATATAGCCACATTAAACTTGGGTCACATATGAATGCATCCTATATTTGTTATAGCACAACTATGCCGCATGCCCAATAGAGTTATGGATCACATAATTATAGTCACAGGAATTTGTTCCTTGGTTGTGATCTTATGGTGATTCCACACAACAAAATCTGGACATGAAATTCTCAAAGCCCTAAACCTCTAAAAATGAAATGTGATGAGATGTTGCTTTAAAATATGATTTTCAAACCTAGAACTACAAATCTGACTTCACAACTGAATTCTGCAAAAAGATAATGACTACCCTCAACCTAGCGATATCTTCTTGAATTTTTTCTGATTTTTCCCAAGAAAATCATCCTTAGTTTTCCACAAACTGTCTCAAGTAGAGAAAAACAATGTCGCAATAAATCAGTGAACTCACTTTTCTTTGTCGGCCACAATTTTATTTTTTTCTTATTTTTCATGTTTGTCAAAATTTTGGCGAAATTGATAGTCGACATTTCGATGAAACCTAGGTTCATCAAAATTTTGATGAACGTCGGGGATAAACTTTTAAAATTTTGAAAATTACACATCAAATTTTACAAGCACCCGACGATACATCAAATTATACATATTTCGTCAGACATTTTCGTCGTATTTTACAGTCAAATGAGTTAGTGAAAATGCTGCCAAAAACATATTAAAAATTTGGTCTTGACACTTAAGGAAGACCCATTCACCCTTGGGACCTAAATCCAAGACACATAATTTCCAAGGTGTTTAAATTAATGGTGGTAATTATTTAATATATGTTTCCCTTTCGGAAAACGGGAATAATAAGGCTTAGGAATGCATAATTTAGTTCATTAGAAGCTTAATTAAGTCCAACTAATTAAGGGGATGCAAACATAGTGTCAAAATGTAAAGGAGTACAATTTTCAACACTATAGTTATTAGTGGGGTCCTATTTACATGTTAATTCCACTTACGTCCTATGCATATTTCTAGAAGCTTTAAGTTATTTTGATAATATTTTATCTTTTTAGATTTTATTTAAATTAGAGTCCTAGGTCATTTAATAATAACAAAAATTATGTAATGTTTTGCATTTGGTACTTCATAACACCTTGTCTATATAAGAAAGGTTATTATACACTTTTATAATATACCTCATTATCATATTTGATAGATCTTAATATCGAGCAAGCTCATTTCTTGCATACTCTCTTGTAGAAGGTTTCCATTGTTTTTCCAGGTGGTCTTGGGTATAGAGCTAATCTTCAACTCATGCATGGTATCAAAGCCACAACCATGCAAATTCTTTCTCGGATTTGGGGGTAGAACTATTTATAGTGAGAGATCTTTGTGAATTTTAGTAAGGTTGAGTATGTTCCTCCCTTGAACCATATGATAATTTGTGGAATAAAAAATTTGAAAAAACACTAGTTTTGGGGGGTTCCTCTTTGTGGTTTTTTATTGCAAGTTAATTTTGGCATGTGTTGGAGGTAACCTGAGCTCACCATTGAGTCCAAGGTGTCCAAGAGACTCAAGATTGTTTTTCATTTCATTAAAACTTGATATATTTTCTAAAAATACAAGGGTTTCAAGTTGATATGTGGTTACTAGATCTAGAAGGTGTAGACATGGAAAATGTATCGATTTCACTTGATCCTGATTACTAACACTGCTTCATCCTGAATCATCTCCTTTTCTAATCATCACATTTTCATCCCTTAATTAAATAAATCAAATTTATCTAATTAAGTCATCATCTCCTGTTGATTAAATAAATCATTTTATTTAATTAACTTTTATAGTCTCCCTTTAATTAAATAATTCACTTTATTTAATTAAACCTCTAAAGTCATTCTATTAAATTAAATAAATCAATCTTTATTTGATTTAATCTAGCATCATCTCCTTTTAATTAAATAAATCACAATCTTTATTTAATTAAGTCTACATCATATTCCTCTCATTTTGATTTAAATTAATCCAAAAATCTAAATCAAAATGGTCAAATCAACTAATCTCCTTTTAAATTAATCAAAATATTGATTAATCTTAATCTTAATCACCTAAATCCTCTAGCTTTTGCAACTTGCTCATGAAAATCATTTCAATTGATTTATTAAATCTTCAATTACTTTCAAAAAGGCATCAACGTTGGAATATTCCCCAAATTTGAAAAATCCCTCCAAAAAGGTTTTTACATCCAACAAGGCATTTAAACCTCTTACATGTCCTTTTTCCTTGAGACAAGTGGAATTAACTTCATTTTCTCCTCCCTCCAGCATGTCATTTTATCAATTTTGAATTTCCACCTAATTGCATTTAATTGTACAATGACCAAAATGTGCTCCACCTTTGTCCACTCACATGTTGACAGGTGGCACTTGGTCATTGGTTGGTGTTTTATCCCACATTCATCCCTTTTGCCTCATTCTCCATCACTCTCATCTATAAATAAGAGGCTCTCATTTGGATTTTGGATCCATAACTTCATGCAAAGACATTATCTTTGGATTTTGAATTTTCTCATCCATTGTTCATCCATTTTCTCATTTTCATAGCTAGGTTATGGAAGAATTCAACCAAGGAGCATCAAAACTTCATCAAATCATCACCAAGCTTGCAAGGTATTGGGAAAGGGTCATTTTCCACATCAAAATGGTGCCAATTCCCCCATGGGATTGAGAGTTTTCTTGCATTAGATAGGATTTGATAGTTTTCATTTTTGTTCTTCATTTCTATTTCTTATTTTGTGCATTTCAAATAAATTCTATGGGGAATGTTGATTTAACTTGCATAATTATCTAATTGTGTGATTGTTTTTTGTGTTTGTCTAGGTCTAACATCGACATTCATAGAAGGTAGTTGTTTTTTAAGGCACTTTGGGTCAAAAATAGACCCTACCATTGCATCCAGAAGGCCCAAAAACCTTAAGATTGCTTATCAAATCATCAAAATCAAAGATTTTTTCCCTATAGTGTCATAAAATTGTACCCCTTGCAATTTCACCTACACTTTTGCATCCACTTTAGTGTCCACTCCCTTAGTATTTTTTTAAGCTCATTTTAGCCCTTGCATCATCCTTTTACCCTCTTAGGATGCTCAAGACCCCTTTTCAGCTACTATGTTTGTACATCGACTTTGCATCAAATCTTGTGTTTTTCTATTCCCATTATTCTTGAGCCTAATTTTTTTGGACACTAGCACACCATGTAGATGTTTGTGTGTTACACTAGCATCTAGTGACATTTCAACATTCAAATGGTCTTTTCTAAGCCTTTTTCCACTTGTCATCTAGCTTTATCGATGGTAAAAGCTCAAGACGCTTTCTAACAACTTAGGAACCTTCTTTTCCTCATCTCACTTTTAAATCTATCTCTTTCACTCTATTGCTTCTTCTAAGTCTTTCTCTCTTGCTCTTTTGTTCTCTACACCTTTCTCTCATTCTCTCTTGTTCTCTCTCTCTTTCTCTCAAGTTCTCTATAGCTTTCTACAACACTTTCAAGAGCTTACAACATTCTCTACTACTCTCTTGGATCTCATATCTATCTCTTTCACTCTTTTTCTCTTTGGCTTGCTCAAGCCTTGCAAGTGATCTTACTTGTCTTATGTCTTTGAGAATCTTGAAATTTCTCACATCCATTATCTATAAATTTTATCTTGTTATCTATTTATCTTTCTATCTATCTATCTATTTGGTTGTTCATGGAGGTGGAAACACCAAAACAAGGATTTGACTAAGGCCCTAAACAATCACAACATTTTCCATCAGTTTTATGTGTGTAGGTGTGAAGACATTTATTTGTTGGAGGATTCATTGCTTGGTCCATTGTCATCATTCTCTTTCTCTTCCTTATTTTTATTATTTATATCTCACTTAGTTTATATTACTCTAGTTTTTGTTATTCTTTGTTATTTTCACACTTTAAAGAACTCCTAGGAAATACAATTGTTAGTAGTCATCTTTTTTTTTCTATAACATCCTTTGTTTTTGTTTCATACAAGATGCCAACATGCCATTGAGATTCCAACATGTTGCACAGTCATCCTTGGCCAAGACCTCGCCAGTCTGTCTAGAAGACCTTTGTGGCCTACTCTTTTTGTTTTTGGAACTCTCTCACTTTTATCTTGTCACTTGAACATTATTCTTTGAGGTAGTTGAGGACCATTTTCTCCTTGTAGAATCTACTTGTCCTAAGACCCAAGGGTATAAAATTTTCTCTACATTTTGATGAACCTAACATGAACACTCCTATAAAACAAAAGGAAAAATCCAAGATTTTCCCTTATAAAAAAAATTGGGTGCTTCCCCAAACCCCATTCCATGCTGTGAAAGTAGAAATAATATGCCAGCCTTTGGCCAACTTATTTATTCATTATTTATAATATTTATCTTATTACTTTCAAAATTCACTTACTATCTTATTTTATTAATTCAATTTCTTGTTTTGTTCAAAGTGTTAATGATGTTCAATTCCACACATGTGACGGTGATTTGTCTTTACCTATGTCACTCGATATCCTTGATCCTTCTCATGAAATTCATCTTGTTTTGAAGGATATTTTATTGCAAGAAGATGAAATCATTCATACTTTTCTTAATGTCACTATACCTTATCTTCATTCCAATGCACTCTCTTCTAGAGATGATGAATTAGTGAATGAAGAGTCTTGTTCCACATCCAATCCCACACAAATGAATGTGGAGTGTTTTTCTTCAAATAATTCCTCTATAAATCATAATAAATCCATAAATTTAATCATAGTCTTTGTCACTCCTCAAAGGCCTAAGATACCATTCATTTATATGACTCTGGCTAGTCCTTCTCCCAAAAGGATTCATTCTATTCATGGTGTTCCATTTAATAGTGATCCTCCAAATCTTTATACAAAGTTTATGCAGTTTAAATCTTCTTAAAATATAGTAGCTCACACTTATAAAACTAGAAGGAATTAACTAAATTTTGATCAACCTACTTCTTTACCACTTTCTCAACCAAACCTTACTCAAGCACCTAGACTTACAGCTAAGCGACCGAGTGGGTATGATCTTGTTGAGCAACTTTGTGTTACTCTCGCCAAGTCTCACTTTGGAATTTGCTTCAAATTGCTTCGATTTACCAAGGTATTCTCCAAGAATCCTTGTAAAATATTAAATTTCCTTCTTTCACTAGATCGACAGATGTTAATGTGTTGATAGATCATATTCATGCAGATTCGTTGAATATTACATTCTATCCATAAGAACTCCCACCTTCGAAAGTAAAGAAGCAAGTATATATTTTGATGATGATGATTAACATTAATAACATTAGCATTAGGTGTACTCTCATCGACTCTGGTTCAGTGCTCAACATATGTAGTGTAAGGAAGCTAAGGTAGCGGAACAACTTCCTACACTAATCTTGAGAGGAGAATAATGTAAAAATTTACAAATCCTTAATAGTTACATAAACTTAAATAGAATAAAGTTAAATATCATGCATACCACAACACAATGATTTACATGGGGAAAACCCTTTCAAGAGAAAAACAACACACTCCAAAATTCACCCAATATATTATTCAAAAATCACAAAGATTACAATATACTTGCAGAGCAAGCTTCTCATAAGAGTATCACCACCAGAGATCAAGAGACAACATGACCACTATCAGACTCTTAGAATACATCACTGTCTCTCTACCACAGTCATAATACAACACCATCATAAAATAGAGTTACATTCTAGGGCAAGATAAGCCAACAAAATATCCACCATTAGATCTAAAACCTAATAATTAATGGTCTCGATTTACAATATATCATTTATTTAATGTATGTTGACCATTTTAGGAGTTTCTTGAAAAATTTAACATGCTTACATTTTGCTCCTCAATGCCACCCCATACTACCATTGTATACACCTATCAGTGTAACTAGGATATATATATATATATATACATCTTATCAACAATAAATTGTATATAATTGCAAGGTTGAGACACATTTTCTCAACATGTAGCATTGATCTATTGCCTAAAATTAAAATTGATTCAGCTTCTCTTACTGCTTATTCTTTGTATATTCGTGGATTCGATAATACTGGTTGACAAGCCTTAGGCACAATAATCTTATCTTTGAGGTTGGGACCCATTATCGTACCCACCCTTGTATATGTTATGTCAAGAAAATTACCATATAATCTTCTTCTTGATAGATCGTGGATTCATGCTATGGGTGTAGTCCTATCTACCTTGCATAGATCCATTAAATTCATTCACAATAATCAAGTAGTCACAATCAAGGATGGCCTTGATGTCATACACTTAAGGGAGGTGATAGCTATTGGTTAGGCTTCGATTGCACCTACTCTTAAAAATCATGTCCCTTTAGTATTTTCCAATGCGTTGATGTCTACTCCAATGATACTTGTTACAAATGATACTCTTGAGATACATGTCCCTAGCTAGCTAGCCATACTTATCATCACCATCTTTATTCACTTATTGCATGGTCTCTATCTTTTTATCCATACTTATCAATGATGTCTTTTTATCTTATCATATTATGACATGACATGTCTATGAATTTTACCATACTTTTTTCTTGTTTGCACAATGTGTTTGTCTACAGTGAACATGTTTGTGGTGAATTTTTAGTCAGCTTTGTAGGATAGAAGACTTGCGTCCTCTTCATATCTTGGATCAAATTTACAATTGTATATACTAGATCGAAGACCTACAACTTCTTCATCTTGAGTATATACTTATTTCTCTTTATTTTTCTCTTTGATATTGGTTGCTTCCCTATATTTTGGATGTATTCTTCTCTTGAAGCAATCAATCCTTACATTCTTCTCTCTATTTAATAATTATCCTATGTGTTACTTCTTGTTATTTTGGGAATGATGCATAGTACTAAGACAACCTCTTGCATCGAGGTCTCTTTTACTTTTCTGACTCAAATCCTTTTAGTTTTCTTGTTATGTGTCTTTATGTATATGTATTCCATGTTATTATCTCTATATTTTCCTCTTGTCCCAACCTTGTTATGTAATGGATTTTTATGTTCTAACCTTGTTGTCTTGTGTAGACCATTTTTGTCTAATGTGTTTATTTTGTAGGTCTTTAGCCTGGGGGAATCCTTCCTTAGTTCAAAGAACTATCTCCTTCCTCTACAGTATCCTTTTGGCATCATGATTTTATTTGTGTTTAGTATATCTCCTTTAGCATGCATATTCATGTAAATTCATAAGCCCACTAAAGTGGGGGAAAAATATAGTGTCATAAAATTGCACCCCTTGCAATTTCACCTAGACTTTTGCATTCACTTTAGTGTCCACTCCCTTAATATTTTTCTAGGCTCATTTTAGCCCTTGCATAAGCCTTTTCCCCTCTCAGAATGCTCAGGACCCATTTTCAACAATTATCCATGTGTGTCAGCTTTGTGTTAAACCTTTCATTTTTCGCATTCCTATCATTCTTGAGTGTGATTTATCTGGACACTAGTGTGTCACACAGATGTCCATGTGCCACACTAGCATCCTATGACATTTCAATATTCAATTTTTTTTTTTATCCTCTTTCCACTTTTCACTTACCTTTATTAGTGGTAATGTCTCAAGACGCTTTGTAACAACTCGGGAACCTTCTTTCCCTCTTCTCACTTTTAAATCTATCTCTTTTACTTTATTGCTTTGTTTGAGTCTTTTTCTCTTCCTCTTTTGGTCTCTACACCTATATCTCATTCTCTCTTGGTCTATCTCTCTTTCTCTCATGATCTCTACAGATTTCTACAGTGTTGTCAAGCTCTTACAACATTCTCTACTACTCTCTTGGCTCTCATAGCTATCTCTTTCACTCCTCTTTGCCTTGCTTAAGCCTTGCAGGTGATATCTTAATTGTTGTATGTCTTTGAGAAACTTGGGATTTCTCACATCCCTTTTCTATGAATTTCATCTTCTTTTCTATTTATCTTTTTATCTATATATTTTATTATTCATGGAGGTGGAAACACCAAAATGGGGGTTTGATTAAGGCAAGCCCCTAAACAGCCCCAACATTTTCCCTGGGTCTTATGTGTGCAAGTGTTGAAGACATTTATTTTTTGGAGGCTTCATTTCTTGGTCCTTTGTGAGAATTCTCTTTCTCTTCCTTTGATTTATTATTTATATCTCACTTAGTTTATATTACTCTAGTTTTTGTTATTCTCTATTATTTTCACACTTTAAACAATTCCTAGCAAATAATATTTTCAATAATCATCTTGTTTTTTGTGACATCCTAAGTTTTTAGTTTGTATGAGATGTCAATGCACCATTAAGATGCCAATGTGTTTCACTATCATCTTTGGGTTGTGCTATCATCCTTAGTCAAGAGCTCACCAATCTATCCAGAAGACCTTTCTGACCTACTCTTTCTATTTCTAGAACTCTTGCCTTTTTATCCTGTCACTTGAACATTATTCCTTAAGGTAGTTGAGTACCATTCACTCCTTGTAGACTCTACTTGTCCTGAGACTCATGGGTAGAAAATTTCCTCCTCTATAGGCCCTCAGAGGTTTTATTCAAAATTTCCTCACCATTTTTCATCTATACAATTATACGAAATCCATACAATATAGTATTGTATGGTCCATATAGACTTCGCAAGTCTCAGGGTATTGCATACATTAGCAAAGGTATATTTAGTGACATACTCATTCTATCATACACAAGTCTGCATAAGTTTATGTAATCACACGTTGGTTTTGTACACTCTACAAAAGGTATAAAAGGTACAAGGTTGGAAGTTTTAATAATATTTTAATATTTTAAATTTCATTGGTGGGTTTTTTGCTAAGTAGACATTGTTTTATGCGGCCACGTTGCCAACCCGCAAGTAGTGCAGGGCACCTAGTTCCAGCATTGGTGGTGTTGTCGAGTTCTGCCACCCACCCACTGCTTTGATAGTGGCAAGATATCTTTGTTAACTTGATAACAATTTTCCATCAATAA
The DNA here is from genome assembly GCA_007258455.2 of Sequoia sempervirens. NCBI lineage: Eukaryota > Viridiplantae > Streptophyta > Pinopsida > Cupressales > Cupressaceae > Sequoia > Sequoia sempervirens. Next base: position 390 of record VDFB02189043.1, on the reverse strand, counting down.
ATAGTTACATTATGACTAGGTACCAACACCTAGCAGGGAAAATCTTGTGCCTATTGTCACATAAAACTGCACCCTACTGAACAAGAGTTCAGTGTTCTAATGACACAATGGAAACAACCTCAAGGTGTGGGACCTTTGCATAAATGAGGTTGAGTCTATGGAGAAGGATGACTTCCTTTTTTAATCCAAGTGTGAAGTGTTGGTCCAACCCAACACATGAAAACCTACCACTATCCTACTCTAACATCTCGCAGGGGAAAATGGGAGAAGGAATGCATGAAAGGGAAATGGAGGTGGTACACCAAGATAGAAGGGTTGTTTCTTCTTGACCAAGATTGAATAGAACATCAGGGGAAAGGGTGCTTTCACAACTATCTATTTGGTCAACTC
>VDFB02189042.1:0-17762 GCA_007258455.2 Sequoia sempervirens | reverse complement strand
TGATCATCCAAATAATTTAACGTTGATGGATATGTAACACATTTAGTTCATTCATGCCTTAGTTCATCATATTTGGCAAAGAGCATGCCCATCTAGAGATGACTTTAGAATTTGGTTATGACTTATCTAGAGATAGTGATGTCGACAAAAATTTAAATGAGACAAGAAGATTTGGAAGCTAAGGGTATACACATCAATGTCTAAGTTAAACAATTAATACCCTAGATAAACATCAGTTCACACAGTGATGAGTCTATAGTACGTAGTTGTGATTCTAGATAGTAGGCGAGCCAAATTTGGTTCATGGTGATTGGTTGAAACCTGGTGCAATACTAATTGATCTTGGCTTAAATGCAGTAGAGGTATGACACCTTCTAACCGCCTTTTTCAAAAAAAGTTTGTAAGTAAAAGATGGTTAATATATAGAAAATTAAGCCAATATTGGCATGGTGTGTTGGTTTATAGGTGGCATTAGTGTTCTTTCCACAAAGGTTCAAACTCTGTTGGGGTGGTATTGTTGAATGGTTGTATCTGGTTCATAGCTCCAGTCAAAAGTGTTTATCCCTTGAATAAAAATATATATATATAGCAAATTAAAACTATTGCTTCTACTTTTGTATGATCCTAGTGCTAAAAGAGAATACCAATTAGTTGGTCATGTTTCCTATGAAGAGGATTCGAGAATAACTTCATCAATTAATCCTCTACCTTGTGGTCTTGGTCTAATGAATATTGTAATGCTTTTGTCCACTACTCTACAATCAACAAAACAAGCATATGGGTTCAATTGAGATTTTTGATGTTTGATCCAGGCCTTTTGCAATACACAACAAATACAAACAAAACTATTCTACAACTTTATGGCAGGAACTTCGCTACTCTGCAGCTCTTGTTATATTATAACATTCATAACTTAAACCTTTTTATACACAATGTTAAGTTAACTATAAATTGTATAGAGTTTAGATTTGCTATTATGGTTATGATTAGGGTCAAAATTCAAATAGGATTATGGTTGGAGTTTAATTAAGGTTGCTATTCACTTAGGGTTAAGGTTCAATTAGTATTCAATTTGGGTTAGGGATCAATTAGGTTATAATTCAATAAGGGTTTAATTAAGGCCTGTGGGTTAAGGTTAGTCTTTAAATTAGGGGCTAGGGATTGCAGCTAGGTTCACTCAAGGTATACATTTGTTTTACTTTAGGGTTAGGGTTCAATTAGAGTTCTCTCAGGCTTTATACAATTAGGGTTACGACATGTACTCAATTAGTGTTAGGAGTTAGGCTATAACAGAGTTCAATTAGGTTAGGTTCAAGGTTTAATTAATGTTAGAGTTAGGCCAAAATATAAAATCGGCAATGATATGTAAGCGCATCTAATGGTCTATATACAACGCCAAATAAGAATTGGTAATTAAGAATTTCTAGAACTAAAGTTATAAGAACAAATACAACTTAGCTTGCACTTGAATTTTTTCTTGTTAGGGTTGGGATAAGAATTTAATGGGTCTAACCTGGACATTTCCTAGGAATAAAGCATTAAAATCAAAGTTGGGTTTTAATTTTAGAACTGGGTGACGTAGTTTTTCCGCTTATACACCCCAATGGGCTTATGCCCACCACGGCTTACCGCAAAAGCCTTTCATTAAATACTAACGGTAATTTGTAGGTTTATATCTTCGTAGATGGCAAGACCCTCATCATAATTTCGCTCAACTCGCAGACCTAAGGTGTCGCCCTATTATTTGGCATGAGGTCTGCAAAAGGGAGATAAGAATTTAATGGGTCCAACTGAGACTTAGGAAATAAAACCTTGCAGAGGAAATAGAGCATTAAAATCAAAGTTGGGTTTTAATTTTAATCCGGTGACGTAAGCCTAAGCCATTAACTCCAGTGGTCATGTCGCCGATGGCTTAGCCAAATCCTTTCATTAAATACTAACTGTGCAATGTGTAGTTTTTCTAGATTTGAAGATATGGGAGAAGATCTCGATCGTACCCCACCAACTCGCAGACCTAAGGTGTCGCCCTATTATTTGGCGTAAGGTTAGCAAAAGGCAGATGTGTGTCCTATATGGAATGTGGGGCCCAATATCCACTATTGAGCTCATAACCCGTGGTTTTAGATCAACAACGAAGATCAAAAGCTAATGTAAATCTCTGTTGTTCCCTGCTAGCTAGCAAGAGGAAGATGAAGGTTGGTGAAGCATTAATGAATTATTCCTTGCTTGTGTAGTCATGTCAATCTCAATCTGTGTGAAGATGTTGTTGTTGGTGATCATGAAGGGTGATCTTTGGATTCTCATGTAGCTCTAGTTAAATGGTGACAGTACATACGCCGCCAAATTGCCATGTTGGCACATGCATTTTTACTAAGCATTGATGAAGGTTGCCATTACCTCGCACAATAAATAGAAGAGGAATTAACTACTAATAGTGTCATTCTTGTAGCAATTAGAGCACTTTGTGGGTTGAGTCTAATCAAGTTTGAGTGCTTGTCTGAGAAGAGAAAATGAGTAAGTGAGTAAGGAGATCTGTTCATTTGAGCTCACAAAAGCTCGGTCCTACTATTCAGGAATGTACTTTGGTTGACAAGCCCAGGCTTGTGCCCACTAGATGTAGTAGAAGGTTGCAATTCCAGGACATTGCTGCTCAACTGGTAGATGACAAAGGCAAGCAGTCAGCAGTGTGCTCCATTACTAGTGTTGGTAGGAAAATAAGGTATGGGCATGGCTCCTCTGGATGCCAACACTCACCCATTGACCTTACGAGCAACACTTCTGATGATGCAACCAAGACCAACTCAGACTACTATCGGTATTTACCTCTCTTCAATCACGGTCTGTTCTTGATGACAAAGAGATAGTTGTGGTGCCATTGGTTGTTAAAACCCCAGGCAGACCAACTCGAACCGTATTGGGAAAGGACAAGAAAGAAGACGAGGTTGAGAGTCTACCGTATTGGGAAACAACTAGAAGCGGGCGTGTATACCAGGGTCTGAGTGTTGGTAAGGGTAGGGTGGCGAGTAAATAAGAAGTTGCTGTGGTGCCTTCGTGGCAATTTGGTTTCCTAGTTTTTTGCGTGGATAGCTCGACAAGGGGATTTTGATGATAATTTGTGTTCCCCTATTCTTTTACGCTACCCTAGTCCATGCACTATATATGTTTTGCAGATTCAACGTGTGGGAAGTTTTGAAATGAAATTCAAATGCAATGGAGATTTTGTTCAAATTTAAACCCCAAACGGACCAACTTGAACCGTATTGGGCAAGGACAAGAAAGAAGACGAGGCTGAGAGTCTACCATATTGGGCAACAACTAGAAGTGGGCATGTATACCAGGGTCTGAGTGTTGGTAAGGGCAGGGTGTAATGCCCCATCATAATAACCTAAGGAATGTTGCAATTGTGTTTAAAAGTGTAATAATTTTTTATAAAAAAAATATAATTATTAAGTTAATTAGTTGCATACATTCATTAAGATACTAGACGTTACATTACTTTGAGTTTCCATAGACGACTTTAGTATTTCGCATTGCACATATCAATTAATAACATAAAGATAAAAATTGCATTTCATTTGAAACATCAATCAAGATAACATAAAGTACAAACTTATTTCATACATTGCATTTGATATAGTAGTACAATACTCATCCATCTTGATGAGGTAGTTCAATAATGATTACATTTTACATGTGTTCACCTCATATACAATTGACGGATGTTTTCAAATATAAGATTTACAATATATAATGAAAAAGTACATATAAGTTTCCAAGTGCGAGCTCTCCATCCATGAAGCTCTCAATGCCATGATCACAAAACTAGGGACCCAACAGAGTAAGGTGCACGTTCCACCCAATCATGTGGTACTTGAAGGTCCACGCCCTGTGCTAGGAGATAGTAATATGGTTACCTAGACATAATCTACTAACCCTAGACACTAGTACATAACAAACTATTGGTTACATTGCTTCCAGATTTAGACAATTGAATGTACAACATACACAAGGTTAACTATTACTTTAGGTGGAGTGTCATCGCAATATTGCAAAGGTTACCCTGGTGTTTCTTCCTAGGTTTTGGCCCCCAACTTGGGTTACCCTGGTAACCTCTTACAAAACCCAACCCCTAATGCAAATCATTGCGGAATTGAATGTCTCTTGAAGAAACAAGACATCGATTTTCCATTCCAGGCGTTCTCATCTTATACTCAAGACTAAAGTAGCTCAAGAGTCAATAAGTGAGGCATAAGCATCTTGTTAAGAGTTTTAAATCTAACTACTATGTTCTTTAGTTGTCATTGAATTACTAACTCTTTGTAAGTTACCCTGACACCACTTTGTGTGTCGGCCCTTACAAAAAGCCACTCCCCTAAACATAACAAGGATTTCTAGGTTTTCCTGACTAGGGTTTACAAAGTGCATAAATTTTATCACATATTAACAAATGACCCACAACAGTATCAAAACACCATAATCAATCACATGCACAACCCAGGTCAACTCAAGAAATATGTTTGAACAATAATACTCCCTTTCTATACTATTCATTCTGGAAGACTTATTCAACTAAGACTTTCCCAATTTTCCCAAAAGAACATGACTAAAAGCAAATCAAGAAAAGTATATATCTTATGTTCGGATATGCTAAATCCAGACAAACAATAATATAAGCTCGAAATAAATCCACTAAAACATAATTTCGTTCATGCATTTTAAAAATCTCCTTAATGCATATCTTAACAGCAAATTTCTATTTCTATCCTTCTTATACTTAACAACAATATTCAATACATTTAAATAAATTTACACAATCAAATCTTTTTTTTTACATAATTATCTAAATGTAAATATATATAAATATAAACTTACACCCCATTTAACACTAATCCACATTAATATATTAATCAAAATATGTATTTAAAACATTTTTAATCAAACACACATATATATAATATATATTATAATTAATATATATCATATATAAATTATATTTAAATATTACAAATGTAAAACAAAAAGTAAATTTAATAATAATTAAAATGAAACTAATTTTTAAGTTTCATATAAAATATATATTTTTTTAAATAGGGGTCGGCTTCCTCATAGCCGAAACCCTCCATGGGAGGGCGCGACTGTGCCGATAGCACCGGCACTGCTCGTGAAGGCAGCGCCGAGCACTGCCCTCACAGCCGGCTCCCTGTGGGGGTCGGTCGTGGGGTAAGCCCTCAGTCCCTCACAATATAACACACAAAAAAAAACATTTTATAAATTTTATTTCATAAAAACCTTCAGAATTTTCTTCCGTGGATAAACGAAAATCCGAAATAATTCGTTTCAAAAAAATATATATATTAAATACTGTGCAATTTTTGACAGAAGTCCGTACGCAGATTACACAGTTTTAGGCAAGATATTTAATGAAAAATCTTCATATACAATATATATATATATATATATATATATATATATACAGATTTTATAACAGTAAATAAAATACTGTGAATAAAATACTGTGATTATGAAAATATTTTTCATAGGGTATATTTTTTTTTTTCTACAGAATAAATTAAGAAATTTGTCCATTTAAACAAATATTCCTCAAGAATTATAAACTAAAATCACAGCAGATTCATATCTAAAAATATCAAATTCATTTCTACAGATACCCTTAACAATTTTAAATAGGAAACTACATTTAAAAATTCTTTAAAAATTCTTTCCTGTGTCGTTTGAGAATTTTCTACAGTTTAACCAAGTTTTACAAAATTCCCGAGAAAAATATAGGAAACACAAAACAAATCTTTTCTCTAACTTTTACAGAAAAGAAACAAACAAAACAAGAAAAATACCTGTAATATGAAAGCTGCCTGTAGGAGAAATCCTCTTGCCTGTAGTGTACAATTCCCAAAAGCTTCTTCAAAAGAAATCCCAAATCCAAGAGAGCTTTAACTAACCACAAAGATCCTCCAAGGGATCTTCCACAAATATACAGTATTACCCAAAATAACATAAACAAATAAATTTTGCAAAGCTCAGAATTTTTTTTTTTCTCGAGAGGAAATTGAATAACCCTTGTATTTTTCCCCCAGATCCAAAATAACCTCCGTGAACCAATTTCCTTAATCAAAAATCATAATTGCACTGGGACACATGTTGAGGAAAACAAAATATCCTCAACCACTTCACGGATCACTTCTCTTTTCAAATTACATGCATTTAATTAATTAATTTAATTTATTTTAAAATTTACAATTTTCAAATGCAAATTTACTTATTAATAAAAATTGCCATTTCCACCAAATATTTAATTTAAATATTGAATTTATTCACACAAAATTAATAAAATTTAATTTAATTAATTAATTAATTTAATTAAATAAATTTAATCTTTTAAGATCAAACCATTTAACCAAATAAGCTAATTAATTAATTAAATAATAAGCAACTAATTTCTTCAACATTTAAAAATTAATTTAAATAATAATAAATTAAAGCACAATAAACTAACATTAAAATTTAACCAAATTTACCTTTCAAACAATTTATTCAAACAAAAAATACAAGACAATTCCTATGACTCAAAACTAACACAGACAATGTACAGTGACCGGGTTATAAACAATACTAGGGTGAACCAAACTACTATCTCCCAATCAACGTTTCCGTTGAGTCTTGACACACTTAGACCTGAGTACCTAGGTGGAGTCGGTGTCATGTACCTGCAATTTCTTGCAACCAAACAATAACATGCATATATATATATAAACCATTGTACAGGCACATCGTGCGGAGAAAATCACGGATATCATAGGGCACTCGCAAGCGAGTGATGCGATTCCGTTCTCCACACCAATACACATCACATTAGACTGACAAAATAAATTAATAGTTAGTCCATCATAAACATGTACATAGCAATAATCAACTGAAAATAAACATCTACACTATCTCAAAGCATGTCTAAAATCAGTAATCACCATACAATGTATCATCATGTCACAGAATAAATCCACTATCGCTCAAAACCAACGATCAAAATATCCAAACAAAGTATCATAATCAATCAGTGTGAAATCATGACAGCAGAAAGCATAAGCATAAATGGAGGGGTACTACACAGGGTGGCGGGTAAACAAGAAGTTGTTGTGGTGCCTTAGTGGCAATTTGGTTGCTTGGTTTTTTTGTGTGGATAGAGACAAGGGGATTTTGATGATAATTTGTGTTCCCCTATTCTTTTACGCTACCCCAGTCCATGCACTATAAATTTTTTGCAGATTCAACGTGTGGGAAGTTTTGAAATGAAATTCAAATGCAATGGAGATTTTGTTCAAATGAGAATTTGTTGTGAATTTACATTTGAGCCTGAAGCTTGTTGCTCCCTTTTCATATAAAAGGGAATTCAAGGCTCTATTGTAGGGAGAGAACTGATGAAAGCTCTAGCTAGGTTTTGAGTTGAATATATGGGTAGAAAGATATCTATCCTCTGATGAGGAAGTGATATCTGTGGTGCCATTGGCTGTTAAAACCCCAAGCAGACGGAATAGAATAGATAGCATGTTTTGAGTTTTGGATGAATATATGCAAATTATCTTAAATTGTATGCAAATATGACTTATAAGCATGAATAAACGTATAATTCTAATATATTTTCTCTCCTTATGTGGATTTGAGTGAATTTTGAATGAAATGTTAATGAAGTTGTCATTCTTCTTTTGAGAATTTATTCAATTGCGGTCTATGTTTTTGCTTTGATTCACAAAACACCAATGCTTAAAATGGAGTCATAAGTTTACAATTATTTACAGCGATTTGGGTGAACCCATAATAGTGGGTTACAATTTTTCGGATGAAGAAAAATTAGAAATGCACAAAAAAAATTTAATTGGGTGGTTCGAATGAAGGGGGGCCTTCTAATGAAGGGGGTTCATTAGAAGCACCCCCCCTTCTAATGAAGGGGGGCTTCGAATGAACCCCCAGCCGCCCCATGAAAATTCTTTAAAATTTTAAAATGAAAATAAAGCATGGCTTCGTTCGAACCACTCCTTCGCTCGAAGACCAAATTTTCTCCCCCAACTTTAGAGAACGCCCTTATTTCTCCCTCTAAAAGTTTACAGACAGGTTCATTTTGGTTTTTTCGCGGGCAGGTCATTTTCACAGGAATTCTTTTTGGCGGGCGAAGCTGCTTTCACAAGATTTCCAACAAACAGGGCATTTCTGGCGCTTTCACTATCTGGGCATTTACGCAAGGGACATGCATGGAGGTAAGACTTTGTGAAATAGAACAAAATTCTGGCGCTTTTACACAATTTCATGTGGTGATTCATGTGTGTGATAGACAATTTGTGGCGCTTTCATTTCTGGCTACAGTTTATCAATGGATTTTCACATTTAGATTAGTCTTTGCTGAAAGTTACTTGTATAGTTTGTATTTTATTTTTGTAGAGTTGTAGACCACTTAATCTGGGAAAAATAGAAAACCCTCCTTGGATTAAGCCGTTCCTCAGCCGTTCCTTAGTTGTAAGTCGTTCCTTTATGTGCTTGTTACACATAATTTCTTGTTGATGATAGATTGGAGAAAACCCTGCTTGCTGGTGTTTCTCTTACTAGGGCTCGTGATTACAACTATGTCTATCCATTCATGCGTTGAAATGTTTGTCTTTGATCTTAGTTAATTGTCACTGTTCCAAGCTCTATTTCCCAATGACTCATTGTACATAAAACTCGTTATAAGTAGCTCTAAGCTATGTATTTGACTCAAATGTCTCCATGTGGTGTCTAGTAGTCTAATTTGGCCTATATGATGCTCACATTATACCCTCAAGATATAGGGATGAGATAATCTCTAATATGACTCAGCTGATAAGGTGAAGAAACTCTCACGTCCATGGTGCAAAACCAAGAAAAAAGAGAAATCAATATCGCATCAAAGCTAGATGTCTGATTTTGTTGAGTCATTTATTCTTTTGCATTGCTTTTTGTTCTCAATCTTTTCTTTTAGATTTTTCACTAATATTGATACAAGTTAGAAGGTGCAATAAATTCACCTTGGTATGAGGAAAATAAGGTAAGATAATTTCACTTTGATACAAAGATAGGAAGTTGTAAGAATTTTGATTCATATGGTTTAGCATCTACTAGTTAGACGTATACCATAAATTAAAAAATGTTATATATGCTTTGAAAGAGCGCATATTTGAATAAGCTAGTTTGACATGATTTGAACTCTCCCTTGCTGCAGGTAAATCATTGAATGTAATCTGATTATTCTTCTAGTGAATCCACTTGATCTTCTATTTTCTGGTGGGTTTTGTGTCTTTCAACTTCATGCGTAGCTAACCAAAAGAAGATGCCTATCTCTAATTACTTCTCGCTTATACCATTGCTTGTGAACAACTAAAATCATATATCCAAATGATCCCTCTTAGTGGTTTGGAAAATAATATGAAGTAGTTTTTATCTAGAATCAAAGGCCTCAAGATAGAATGGAGTCTATGCAATACTAATGGACTCTAGCTGATAAAGATACTATATAAATTTAAATTTCATGTAGTTGTTATCCTTGCACACATGAATGATCTAACACTAAAAGGAATCAACACAAAGCAACAAAGACCTCCATAGAAAGGACATCCTAAGATTATTATGTTTCATTTAACTTACTAATTTATTGGTCACCACTTTGAGCATCAATATATGTTGTGATTACCCTTGGCCTGTCCTCCTCCATTTTATACTCCACATCCAAACCTTAAGCATCAAGATCCCCTTTAGGGGCATCCTTGAAAGGAATGATTGTTGGATAAAAACTTCACTAGTCGGTGTACCCCTATAAAACATTGACATCATCCACATCCAAAAATAGATGATCATTCTCTCCTTTACTACTTAAGTCACTCAAAGTTCAATCTTAGTGAATGTGGGTTGGGACAGAGAGAAAACGCCCAGCCTCTACCGGTAATGTGTTGTGAATGCACATAAGTGGTGGCATTATCGGCGGCACTTCTCTATACTAGGTCCAAACTACTCCTCATCAATCAAGCATGTAATTTAAATTACATGATGATATAGCTCATAGTGACCTGTCATAGGTGATCTTGTTGGATACACGTCATCTATCTACTCAAAATCATCCCATGCCATTCCTCTATATATATGGCTACTATGCAACCCCTATAGTCAGATAAGTGATCAAAAGATTATCTCCAAAATAGTAAATCTTAGAAACTTTAATATCAAATTATATTTCTTTGTATATAGGCATTGCTTGTAGGGTTTTAATGCTTTGAATAAATGTCCTTTTTTGTAGATGGACTGATAAACAAGTTGATGAAGAGGATGTAGAATATTATCTCTACACATGGTAAACAACAAATCTGCTTAGATGTCCGACGGTGAGCTCATTTATTCTTTTGCATTGGTTTCTTTGTTCCCTAATCTTTCTTTAGATTCTTCACCATTACGGACATGCTTAGCTATGCAATAAATTCACCTTGGTATGAGGGAAAATAAGGTAAGATAATTTCTTACTCTGATACAAAGATACAGGAAGTTGTAAGAATTTTGATTCATATGTACGAAGAATCTACTACTTGCACGTGAGTACCATAAATTCAAAAGATGTTATATATGCTTTGAAAGAGCCGCATATTTTAAATAAGCTTAGTTTGACATGATTTTGAACTCTCCCTACTTGTAAACTCATTGAATGTAATCACGCCCTTCTAAAGGAATCCAATTTGATCTTCTATTTTCTCTCGTGGGGGTTTTGTGTCTTTCAACTTCATGTGTAGCTAACCAAAAGAAGATGCCTATCTCTAATTACTTCTCGCTTATACCATTGCTTGTGAAAAACTAAAGTCATACATCCAAATGATCCCTCTTAGTGGTTTTGAAAATAATATGAAGTAGTTTTTATCTAGAATCAAAGGCCTCAAGATAGAATGGAGTCTATGCAATACTAATGGACTCTAGCTGATAAAAATACTATATAAATTTAAATTTCATGTAGTTGTTATCCTTGCACACATGAATGATCTAACACTAAAAGGAATCAACACAAAGCAACAAAGACCTCCATAGAAAGGACATCCTAAGATTATTATGTTTCATTTAACTTACTAATTTATTGGTCATCACTTTGAGCATCAATATATGTTGTGATTACCCTTGGCCTGTCCTCTTCCATTTTATACTCCACATCCAAACCTTAAGCATCAAGATCCCCTTTAGGGGCATCCTTGAAAGGAATGATTGTTGGATAAAAACTTCACTAGTCGGTGTACCCCTATAAAACATTGACATCATCCACATCCAAAAATAGATGATCGTTCTCTCCTTTACTACTTAAGTCACTCAAAATGACCGTTGGATGAGAGAGGTGTCTAGCTCTAATGGTAATGTGATGTGAATGCACATAAGTGGTATTATCGATGGCACTTTCCATACTAGTCCAAACTACCTCATCAATCACATGTACTTAAATTACATGATGATATAGTCACAGTGGACCAATAAGTAGGTATCCTTGTTGGATAATTTATCCATCTACTCAAAACTATCCCATGCCTCTGGCCCCTCTATATGGCTACTATATAATCTCTATGTTGTACAAGTGATCAAAAGATTATCTCCAAAATAGTAAATCTTAGAAACTTTAATATCAAATTATATTTCTTTGTATATAGGCATTTCTTGTAGGGTTTTAATGCTTTGAATAAATGTCCTTTTTTGTAGATGGACTGATAAACAAGTTGATGAAGAGGATGTAGAATATTATCTCTTATGACATGGTGGGGTCAACAATCTAAGCTAGATGTCTGATTTTGGTGAGTCATTTATTCTTTTGCATTGCTTTTTGTTCTCAATCTTTTCTTTTAGATTTTTCACTAATATTGATACAAGTTAGAAGGTGCAATAAATTCACCTTGGTATGAGGAAAATAAGGTAAGATAATTTCACTTTGATACAAAGATAGGAAGTTGTAAGAATTTTGATTCATATGGTTTAGCATCTACTACTTAGACGTATACCATAAATTAAAAGATGTTATATATGCTTTGAAAGAGCGCATATTTGAATAAGCTAGTTTGACATGATTTGAACTCTCCCTTGCTGCAGGTAAATCATTGAATGTAATCTGATTATTCTTCTAGTGAATCCACTTGATCTTCTATTTTCTGGTGGGTTTTGTGTCTTTCAACTTCATGCGTAGCTAACCAAAAGAAGATGCCTATCTCTAATTACTTCTCGCTTATACCATTGCTTGTGAACAACTAAAGTCATACATCCAAATGATCCCTCTTAGTGGTTTTGAAAATAATATGAAGTAGTTTTTATCTAGAATCAAAGGCCTCAAAATAGAATGGAGTCTATGCAATACTAATGGACTCTAGCTGATAAAAATACTATATAAATTTAAATTTCATGTAGTTGTTATCCTTGCACACATGAATGATCTAACACTAAAAGGAATCAACAGAAAGCAACAAAGACCTCCATATAAAGGACATCCTAAGATTATTATGTTTCATTTAACTTACTAATTTATTGGTCACCACTTTGAGCATCAATATATGTTGTGATTACCCTTAGCCTGTCCTCCTCCATTTTATACTCCACATCCAAACCTTAAGCATCAAGATCCCCTTTAGGGGCATCCTTGAAAGGAATGATTGTTGGATAAAAACTTCACTAGTCAGTGTACCCCTATAAAACATTGATATCATCCACATCCAAAAATAGATGATCGTTCTCTCCTTTACTACTTAAGTCACTCAAAATGACCTTAGTGATTGTTGGATGAGAGAGGTGTCTAGCTCTAATGGTAATGTGATGTGAATGCACATAAGTGGTATTATCGATGGCACTTTCCATACTAGTCCAAACTACCTCATCAATCACATGTACTTAAATTACATGATGATATAGTCATAGTGACCAATAAGTAGGTGATCTTGTTGGATACATGCCATCTATCTACCAAAATCATCCCATGCTCTCATTCCTCTATATGGCTACTATATAATCTCTATGCTGTACAAGTGATCAAAAGATTATCTCCAAAATAGTAAATCTTAGAAACTCTAATATCAAATTATATTTCTTTGTATATAGGCATTTCTTGTAGGGTTTTAATGCTTTGAATAAATGTCCTTTTTTGTAGATGGACTGATAAACAAGTTGATGAAGAGGATGTAGAATATTATCTCTTATGACATGGTGGGGTCAACAATCTAAGCTAGATGTCTGATTTTGGTGAGTCATTTATTCTTTTGCATTGCTTTTTGTTCTGAATCTTTTCTTTTTGATTTTTCACTAATATTGATACAAGTTAGAAGGTGCAATAAATTCACCTTGGTATGAGGAAAATAAGGTAAGATAATTTCACTTTGATACAAAGATAGGAAGTTGTAAGAATTTTGATTCATATGGTTTAGCATCTACTACTTAGACGTATACCATAAATTAAAAGATGTTATATATGCTTTGGAAGAGCGCATATTTGAATAAGCTAGTTTGACATGATTTGAACTCTCCCTTGCTGCAGGTAAATCATTGAATGTAATCTGATTATTCTTCTAGTGAATCCACTTGATCTTCTATTTTCTGGTGGGTTTTGTGTCTTTCAACTTCATGCGTAGCTAACCAAAAGAAGATGCCTATCTCTAATTACTTCTCGCTTATACCATTGCTTGTGAACAACTAAAGTCATACATCCAAATGATCCCTCTTAGTGGTTTTGAAAATAATATGAAGTAGTTTTTATCTAGAATCAAATGCCTCAAGATAGAATGGAGTCTATGCAATACTAATGGACTCTAGCTGATAAAAATACTATATAAATTTAAATTTCATGTAGTTGTTATCCTTGCACACATGAATGATCTAACACTAAAAGGAATCAACACAAAGCAACAAAGACCTCCATAGAAAGGACATCCTAAGATTATTATGTTTCATTTAACTTACTAATTTATTGGTCACCACTTTGAGCATCAATATATGTTGTGATTACCCTTGGCCTGTCCTCCTCCATTTTATACTCCACATCCAAACCTTAAGCATCAAGATCCCCTTTAGGGGCATCCTTGAAAGGAATGATTGTTGGATAAAAACTTCACTACTCAGTGTACCCCTATAAAACATTGACATCATCCACATCCAAAAATAGATGATCGTTCTCTCCTTTACTACTTAAGTCACTCAAAATGACCTTAGTGATTGTTGGATGAGAGAGGTGTCTAGCTCTAATGGTAATGTGATGTGAATGCACATAAGTGGTATTATCGATGGCACTTTCCATACTAGTCTAAACTACCTGATCAATCACATGTACTTAAATTACATGATGATATAGTCATAGTGACCAATAAGTAGGTGATCTTGTTGGATACACGCCATCTATCTACCAAAATCATCCCATGCTCTCATTCCTCTATATGGCTACTATATAATCTCTATGCTGTACAAGTGATCGAAAGATTATCTCCAAAATAGTAAATCTTAGAAACTCTAATATCAAATTAGTGGGTATTATTGTGGTCATGGTGCATCCGAATAAATTTTCCTTGGGTAATTGATATATCTTATACACATGATGTTCTTGAATTCTCATACCTAAAGTAATGTGGAGTTCATGAGTATTTTCCCCTCATGATGCGCAAATCTGCCAAGGTCTTAGTAAAGGTGAGCAAGCATACTCTGCTCCAATACAAAAATAGTATTTCACTCCTCCATGCCCTTGATTATGTGCATGAGGCCCACATGCAAATGCATGCCTTGACCATCAATAGTCATTATCATGGATACTATAGTGATCAATATCCTACTAGTTAGGGGAATAGGTATTGACCCTTGCTCAAGTCACCACATAAGAAATGATCAATATTGTAACTCATGATGAATCATGCAAGTGTATATCACTATCCCTCCTATATAGTGACTAATTGTCTCTCATCCTCAATAGTAATGCAATAACCATGGACTAGGAATCTAAGAATGTGTTATACATCCACATGAATAATAGTCATCTCCCCTATTAGGAGATGAAAGGTGGATGTATCCAAATTCCATTGATCCATCAATCCCAAGAGCATCATGTGGTGCAATCACATCTCTAAGAGTATGAATACCAAATAAAGGACTAATCATCTATAAAAAACCTACTCCTTCCTTGATAGAGTCTCCAATCAACTCATGAGTAGTGTAAAAACAAATCCTCTCCAAAGTTTGACAAAGAATCCTTGTATGTTGGCAAGAATGAACAGATCTTGTAGATCTTTGCACCTCAATAGATAATCTGTATTATCTACATTAATTAAAACAACTGGCACAGAAAGTGCAAAGTAGCCCTTAAATATGCTTGAGACTGTGGCAGATATCTAACGTGAATTGCATGATAAAGAAGTATTCATTTGTTTCATATAAGTTCATGCCAGAGATACCTTACAAGACCTACACATTGATCTAAAAATGGATTAAGAAAATGAATTAGTCACACTGAGGATCCATGAAATGGTAGAGCATGGCTTGTAGCACACTTTTGTTGGAGGGAACAAGTGTTTTTGGACAGAAAACAGAGTAGTTTTTCACAGTTGTGAGAAACTGCTGGATCCAACAGGAGACGATTATGTAACTGCATGTTCCAGAAAGTAGTGATTTTGTACCCACCAGTCTGCACCAAGCAGTGGTTTTGCCATGTGTATAAAACTGGCCTGTGGTATTTCAAATTCTAACCTTCTAACTTCCAGGCATCCTTTCACCTTCAGCTCTCGCTTGCAAAAGCATATATACATGTTGTGTATGTGTTTCAGCATAGAATTACAGGATTTTAAGTGAATTCCAAGAGAACTCAAGCGTTCAAACTTCCAAGTGAACAAGTAGACTGTATTAAGGTGAGCAGAACCGAGAGAGAGTGTCGAGGAGCTGCTGTAAGCTATGTTCCAGGGGGACACATCCCCTGGGTATTTCCACTCATCCCCACACAAGACATTTTGAGGACACGGATACAGATAGGGAACATCCTTGAGGCCATCCGCTACAAATAAAAAGGAATAAAAATTAGGAAATGTTTTCAATACACCTCAAAAACAGCAGGGGACAGCAGCTATCCCCCAACCATCCCAGGAACAGCTAACCTTTGGGGGTATAACTATTGTGTAATTCAGAGTTAACTGAGAAACTATATAATATATTATATAGCTGTTGTGTAATTTGGACCAGATCCAGACTGATCCACATAAATATGAACAGCTGCATTACATGTGCTTTATTCATTGTCATTTGTTTTACTGATAATGGTCTGATTTTTTATCCCCTTGCACTTTGAAGGAATTTCAATGGAGAATATGCACTAAATTTTGAATATGCTTTCAGTAACAAACCCCAAATGAATGTCTACGCCACTCTTACCCATGTTGACATCTATTTCTCTTTAAAAGAAAGGTAATGTGAAATTATGAGATGGGAAGTGTTTAGCAACATTTTTACATTTTATTCAAGTGACCAAACAAATAACTCTATATAATTAGAGGAAATCAATCATTTTGACGGAAAGGAATAGTTGTGTTGTCAACAAATTTAAGAATTTTATATTACTGATGCAGATGTCACTTAATCTCATAATTTTCTATTTCTAACTTCTCTTCATCATTTTGAAGTTGTAACTTCTAGCCTTAAGGACATTTTGTAGTAATTTTATATTTATTACATACATGTTAACAAGCAAGCAATAAAATTTTGTTAATTTGTGTGTCAACTCTCATTTGAATTCTCAATTCAGCTCTAGTTTTATGTTAATATCATTCTATAATGTATAATATATATGATGAACAACTTATGCATGAATAACTGAAATTTCCTATATTTTTTAAATCTTCCCTAATTTTTATTTTCATTCCCTCTTATCCCCTAAAAATGACCTTCCATCCCAACCATCCCAGAAAGACATCCTTTTATCCACCGCCGTTCCCATCCCGGAAACTCCATGAAACATAGGTTGTAAGTGATCTTAAGGACTGAACATTGCTTAACCTCATGCTACAAAACTTGGGCAAGAAAAAAGATTGGATCAAACAAATCTAGGTTGAGGCCAAAAATATTCAAATGTTCATCACAAACCAACACATGTCGTAGCCCATTTCAAGATCATTCTCCCAATTAGAGCTATTGAAGGTAACTAAAACAATGCAATTTTTTTTTTAATTTTATGCTTCACTTTAAGTATGATTCTTTCTTTGTTTTTAAATTTTTTATTATTTTTTCTAATAGGTTGTTGTAGAGAAGCGAGATCTTATTTGCATCCACTACAATCATCTTGAGACAGCTTGTGCAGGTGTGGGAGGCACCTTCTAGCATAATCATTAGCCAACTTTGATCAATATAGAGCCAATCTAATAGTCAAAGGGCATCAACTATAAAGCAAGTCATCTTAAACAACTCTTGGTGGGATTGCATGTAATATCTTCTTAGTTTCACCAAATCCATCACGAGTATGATCGGCTTCACTGCAAACATAAGTCATGCTTGGAAGAGGTATATGATGGCATTGATTGAATAATTGAAAATATGAAGTCCATCATAACTGAAAAAGAGCAAGATCCTAAATAAACTTTTTCAAAAGGGTGCAATCAATTTGTGTTGAGTGGTAGAATAAAATGACCACCCCATTACAGCAATGCTAAGTTACCGATTCATTTTTGGATTCGGGTACAGGTACGGGATTTGGTCAAAGAAAAATTTGGGGTTAGGTATGGCTTGGG
>VDFB02189041.1:0-29871 GCA_007258455.2 Sequoia sempervirens | reverse complement strand
TTATCGTGCCCGAACTTCCGCGGAGGAATCCTAGGAAGCGGACAGGATTTAAATTGGCGGGTTATCGATGGCATTTGCTAGGTCAGTGATAACAAAATGCTTGTATTCTCGAAGATGATACATCCATATAATTTACTTGCAGAAGATACATTTTCTCTCCTTAGTATAAACCACATGATTTATTAATCTAAAATGGTTTCATAAAATTGGTAGCCTCATAGCAGAATATATTTATTTGATGGTTCATTTCAGAGTGATGGTATTCCATCTAAAGTAAAATCATCACCCAATGAAAAGGCCAAATTCAAATAAAATTACTTTCTATAATGAGTTTGATAAGACTATACCGGAATATCAATGCCACGACCAGCCACATCTGTTGCGACAAGAACATTGAAGCGTTTATTACGAAAGCCTTCCAAGCTTATCTGTTAATCACAAGAATTAATAAATTAGGAAATAACAGATAAAATATGTTCTCAATTATAGCGAAGATTTTAAAAGATTGTTACCTCACGCTGTTCCTGTGTCTTCCCTCCATGAAGTGTGGTCACTCTGTAACCCGATTTATCCAGTTGCCTTGATAAAGAATCTGCAGTTTTCTTTGTGTTGATAAATACGATTGCTGTTTTATCTCCCAAGTCATTTAACAACCTCTGAAGTCTGTTTTGCATTAAAAATAATCAAATCTAAATGTTTTAGAACATCAAATTTTCCTGTGCCACAGCCCAAAATAAGGAAAAACAAAAATAACATGCTGATTCAGAATGAAACTCAGAAAGTTGGAAAAATATCTTGGGTTTCATTTATATGCAAGTTAATGGAAAATACTACCTCCCCATCTTCTCAGTTTCCTTCAACATCATCACATGTTGAGCTATCAGCTCAGTTGCTTTGCCAGCTGTACCTATGGTAACCTGTTCATATAACAAATGGAACATGATACTTAAATATAATATAATAAACCATCACTCCTGAAAAACACAATTTCTGTAGTGAATGTCCAGTTGACTGATAATATAAGCATAATAGTTTCAAAGCACTGCTACCGATCTAATCTATAGAATAATGTGTATCCAAAAAAAATTCTTTGCTTATTTCAATCTCATTTACTGACCATTGACACTTCATATAACAACTTAAAAAAGAAAGTTACCACAAGTGATTTTTCTAGGGCCTTTCATGAGATCACTTACCACAACAGGATTTCGGAGATATTTCCGAGCTAAGCGTTCAACGGCAGATGGCATTGTTGCACTGAACATGTATGTTGTCCTATATATCCTCTTCTCATCCAGCACCTAAGTTTCATAGTAACAATAAATCTTCAAGAGGGATTATTTCTTTTATAAAGAAAGAATGAACAAATGAACAAAAAATATCCCATGCAAATGCAGTAATGTATAAATGTTGAAGTATCAAGGAATTGCAGAAGATGAAAAAAAGGACATCACAACAAGTCGGAATAATAATGGTTTTCACCAAGAAAATATCAATCTTACACCTAATTTTGGAAATCAGGATAGGTGTTTCAGTAATAGCTAGAATAAAAAAACTGAAATTTCCAGGGAAACCAAAGGAGACATGAGGCTTAAAACATACAACAGATATTATATTTCATATAAGAAGAAATTTTTTTTATTATGAGACATCATGAATTTGCAACAAAAGGAATAAAGGAGAATGTGTCTCTCCATTAAATTTTTTGAAAGCAACGAATAAATAACATTTGTTTCTATTTTTTATTTCTGTAGTGATGAGAGAGATCTTTGCATCAAAACCATTTTCCCCCTCCCCTCTCCTTCTCTCCCCACTTTGATAACAAAATATCTAAACAGACCCACTGGTGACAGAAGCCCCAATATTGTTCCTGACATTTTGGGGACACCGAAGATTCCAAACCATCCCCCAATCCCCACAACATCAGAACCACAGAAACAACTCCCCCAACCTTTGGAATACATAACCATGCTACATTAGAAAACAAATGATTGAGCAAGGTTTAAACTTTTAAACTGGACACTTTTACATAACCTTAGGGTTTATTGCAGCCAAAATCATGGGACTAAAGAGTCCTCACTTGCAATAGATTGATGTGTAGGGGTTTCTAAGGCCTGTCAATCTGTTCATTGTGTGGGGACAATGAGGAATATAATGACTACATTCTCCTTGATTGCTCCTTTCTTGCCAAGTGTGTGTCTGTTTCCTGAGTATGTAGAACTTGCTGGCTATTACCCAACTCTAATAAGCTTATGTTGCATGTGTGATCTATTAAAGAGGGGGGGGGCGAGAGAGAAGGGGTGGTGAGGGGTGGCAGTGAAGGTCTCAACCCAAGAGGTCCGATGGAGGATTGCCCCAGTAGTGATCATACAGAATATCTGGTTGGAGAGGAACTGCGGGATTTACAAAGAGAAAAGTCTCTCCTAGAAGAGTTTGGAAGGAAGACTAGTTGCACTATCAGAATTAGTGAAAACTTGGCTCAAACAAGATAAAAGTTCGAACTAGAAGATCAAACCATATACCTTCAATGTCAACTGATCTCTTGGCCTATGATCATGTTTTCCTCCAATAATGGGATAAGGTAGAAAAGGTAAGATAAGCCTAAAATTTTATGGACTCATTTGTTAGGATATATGAAGCTCAACTTTGATGGTACAGGCAAAGGAAATCTTGGCCCAATAAGTGGTGGGAGTGTTTAGAAGAAAAACGCCAACCAGCTACATTTTTCTTGATTGATGTAAGATGTGACACAAATGACCAAGTTGCAGCCCTACCAATGATATAAGGTATTCAAGTAATTGTCATCAAAACATGGGTGGAATTGGTTGTTGAAGGTGAATCCCAAATTATGATTAACACAGTGAACTCAATGCACATCTCTTTATAGAGATTCAAGGTGGATTTTGATGAAGCAGAGGGCTTGGCTGGTATAATAGACCATGTAATTTTCATCCATATCAAGTGAAAAGGAAATAAAATCATGCATATGTCTTCATTGAGATTAACAGTCATTTTTGATGAAGCATAATGGTTGGCTGGTATGTTAGATCATACAAACTTCACTCATGTCAAGTGAAAAGGAAATACAATGGTGGATATGGGTGCCTACTAGGGATTTCATCATCTAAGGGTGCTTTAGATAAATTCTAGGAAGGTAGCTTCCTAGTTTGCTTTCAAAAACCCTTGGTCAAAGGCACATCTTTGACTTAATAACTCTCAATCCCTAGGCCTCAATCTCATTTAACAAATATATACCCTTAACCTAGTTCTCCCTTCCCCTACTATGCCATTATTTCCCCATAATCTAATTAATAATTCCTATGTCCCCTTATGATTCCTTTGTTCCTTGATTTGTCAACATTATTTAGCATTTTTTGATAACATAAATATAGGATGAGGTAAAATCATCACCTAAATCTCCGCTTCTCTCTTAATCATACCTTCATGGCATATCTATAGACTGTGTTTAAGGAATGGGACATACTAAAAGGAAAGGTGAAAAGACTAGCATGCTAAGTTACCGGTCCTGGTATGAGTTCAGGTTCAAATTCGCAGATTCAGGTCAAAAATATTTTGGGGGTTTGGTTTGTTTTGGGTTCGTCTATACAAAAACATATCAAAATAAGAAATATACACATATTTGCAGCAGTATTTAAGTTCAGAATACCACATAGCATCATATATTGTATATTAAACAAAAACCACCATAAACATTAGAAATATTACAATGTCAATTAGTCAAAATCAAATGTCATTATATATAAAAAAAATTAATAATAAAATGTCGAGTGTCAAAAATCAGCCATCATTGATCAAGCGTCATCAGATGGGTCTTCAAAAATATCATCATAACCATCCATATTAGATGATGTAGAGATTGGTATATTAGAAAAACCACAAACAATGCCACTTGCACTTGCATGGGCACTCTCATGCTTGCTAGCTAACTCATCTTCAACATCAACGGCAACACGGTGGGAAGTGTGTTGTTGTAATGTCCCCTTCTCATCAGTGATCAGCTTTGCAGTTCTTCAGTCTATTCCGGAACCCGTAGACTGGGATGAGGTGAAAATTAGGGTTTCTTGGGCTTGGTTTTCTGTGGCATTCTTATTATTTACTATTTATAGTAAATGCTAGTTGTGGTAGGATGCAGTTGGTTGTCTTCAGTCATCACTTAGTTGAGCATGTTATTTGTTGATTTCAATATTTTCCTCTCAAGCCTTAATTGATGAAATTTATTGATTAAAGGTATAAGTGTTATATTTTTCAGTTGACCACCCCTTGGCCTAAGGATATAACTTGTAAGTTGTTTTAAAAAGGGGTCATGAAGGGTACGCCTTGTCATAAGGAGATATTAATATTTTTATATTTTGAATTTATGCTTGGAGGAAAGTGGACGCCACTTTATGAGGAATTATATTTTATGAAATTTCAAAAGTAAGGAGAATTCAAAAAGGTGTCTCTTGGCGTACTATTTGGGAAGTTGAGGAGTTTCTCAATTTTTATAAAATGAAGACATTGCTCCAGCATTTGGTATCCATCAATTACCTTACTGTTATGCTGTCAAAATGACTATGGACATTTTGCTATTGCTTCGAGGATGCTACCTCCTAGCCCCTTCCCAATTTCGTGTTTGAAATACAACACCTAGTTGGAACATTGCTGCTTCTCACATCAGACTAGCAGATTGAGCAACAAAGGTTGAGAATTTTGGTGAATTCTACAGTTTTGAAGTTCCTGGTTTTGTTACAGCTGAAGCTGTTTTCTGTTCATATCTTGTGGAGGGATTTTTGTTTCGTTCTGGGTATTTGATTAATCAAATTGTTGATTTGAGGCGCCAACTTCCACCAAAAATCAGAATTTTATTTGAAGTTGCTGATTTTATCTTGCAAAATCGATTTTCTTCAAGGGCCGTACCATTTAGAGCTGCATTGGGATTCGTGCCAAATAAAGTAGAGACTTTGATTGCTGTTTCTGGATTCTAACTTGGGCGCCAGACTTGTAAGGTGCATTTGCAACTCGTTTCACGTCATTCGGAGAAGAATTGAGTGAGTTATGATAATTTCATTGATTCTCACAGTTGCAGATTGAAATTTCCAGTTTACTGTTTTTACATCAGATTGTTGAAGTTCTGATTTCTGATTTATTAGCAGCTGTTAGAGGGTTAAAATATCATTGAAAATCATCTCTTAATCTTGTGTATGAAGAATTCTATATTTCCTATGTAATTTGCAGCTTATTCCACATTGTACAAACTGTAAACAGTAGTACTGTTCCAGTTTAATTTGCTGCAATTTCTTTCTGTTTCTTCTCACATAAGTCCCCTGGATGGTTTACCGCCAGTGAGGTTAATTTGATTGTAATATCTCATACCCACTCATAGTGGTGAATCCCCACAGCATTGTGGATGCCCGCCGCAGCGGATGAATTGCTTTATTTGTAATCTTTTCCCCCCACTGTTTGGTGGTAGCGTGGAATTGTTTTCTCATGGCTGGTTATCCGCCTAATAGTTCATAATTTCAATTTCTTAGACTCCGTCATATGTTAGCACCTCGCCCTCAGTGGGATCTTGAGTGCACATTCTTGACGTTGAGTAGTTCTTCTATTCAAGTTCAGTTTCTTCAGTTCAAGTTCAGTATCTTCCATTCAAGTTCAGATTTGTATTTGAGGCTAACGCTAATCCAATCATCTATTGCTGGTTATTTTGTGTTATTCCTTCAAAAAAATTGGTTAGCATATTTCGGTTATACCCAAAATAAATTTTTGCTTCAATAAGGCAATTTGCTTAAAATGATCTAAATCATGTAAAATTGTTGTCAAAAGTCCATTTTAGGTCAAACAAAACATAGGCTTTTGTGGGTTTATGTCAAGGAAGATACTTGAAAATTTGAAAATTTGAAAATTAGGGTTTCGTACCCCTATTTTAGGAAAACCCTTGAAAATAAGACCTTTCCAGAATTAGTTGAAAATCATTTTGATAGGATAACTTGACTTCATGATCACACTGGTCAAGTCAAAATCACCAAAAAGTTTGTTTTACTATGGTGGTTCTACTTCAATTTTTCAAAAGAAAAGCTAGGACCTTCATAGCCATTAATGGCAGATGGCTAGTACCAAGTATCAAAATCTAAGCCTCAAAAGCTTCAACGAAGAATCCATTGGGAAAGATGCTCAAAAAGATGCTTTGCGACGGAGGGGATTTTCAAAAGTGAAAAATGCTAAAAATTGACTAAGTCTGGAAAATGCACGCCTTGCTACCAAAAGGAGGCTATGCAGTCAAATGCCTTAGTCATTTTTCCAACACCTGTACATGCAGCATGGTGAAGGTGATTGCTAAGATGCACGCATTTGCATCGTTGATAACAATGCTCAAACCGGTCAAGCTACACGATGAACGCGAAGCGTGAAGAGATGAGGATTTTCAAAGAGAATGATAAAACTGCAGCCAAAAGCGCCCCTGCTGGCCAGGGGCGCCCATGAAGTTAAAAGGTCAAAGGCAGTCATCAAGTTTTGCCAAGACAGTCATCTCCTTCATACTTCTGCTGGCTTTCTAGCACATCATCAAGCAAGATCACCTGATTCATCGATCACTAGAAAACGGAGGTGGAAACAAAAGATGTTAAAGGCAAATATCATCAAAGATGGCAGTCAAGTAAGGAAAAAGCGCCCCTGCAGGCCAGGGGCGCCCATCATTTTGAGCCACCTATTGAGGTTTTCAGCAACTGCTTTCTCCAAGGCATTTGCTCAACATCCTTTTAGCTTTGCGATCAATCCAGTTGCAAGCACACAAGACCTGTCAAGCACTCACAAACGAAGATCAAGCATAAAATGCTAGAAGCAAAGGCATAATGAAAGACACGAAGAATTGGCTAAGTGTTAAGGAAATTGCACCTTCCTAGAAATAGGCGCCCAACTTTCTGAGAAACCAAATGTAGTCTTCAAGCTCCGTAACCTCCAGGAACTCCTTCTCCATCTTGATCAATCTCAACAATGACATCGTCAACGAATTCAACAGATAAATCTAACATCTGATGACGAAGATCAAACTAGGGTTGTTTGTGAAAGGTTGCAAACTGAAAATGACAACACAAAAGGTCAAAGGCGCCCCTGCAAGCCAAGGACACCAAAGCTTTTGAGACACCTAAGTCAACTTTCAAGACTTACGAAGCCAATCATCCTTTCTAGGACTGAACTGGTTATCCATCCCATGTTTAAGCACGTTCACCGGAATCATTAGTCATCGGTGATCTCAGATCAGAGCACTGAGGGTCAAACTAGAAGAATTGAAGAACACCCAAGAAATTGACTAAGTCTGGTGAAAAATGCACCTTCTTGGGAAAAGGCGCCCAAGAATTAGAGGCATCAAACTCAAGTTTTGAGCTTTGTAGCTCCCAAGTACACTTCTTCAAAGTTGTTTCATCTCAGCAATGGATCTATCAGCAACACTTCAAGATCAACCGAGCAACCAGAATCAAGGATCAAACAGAGGTACTTCATCACAGAAAAAGAATGAAAAATGTTCAAACTCCTCAACTTGGACGCCTAAAGTCAAACTAGGCCCAGTTGACTGAAGTTGTCTATTGAGAAAGCCTTTTCATGTCTAAAACGTCCCCAAATTGGTGGAAATCAGTTTTGTGAACTTCAGATCAAGCAAATTGACTCCTCAATCATGCGTTGGTGCCAAAACTTGATGGATTCAACATCAAACACTATATATCAAGTCAAGGCGTCATAATTCAACATCTTTCTTTGTAGGTTGAAGCTCAAGAACAAATATTTTTCCTCTCCAAACGTCTTTTGAAGATCTGATAGAGGGTTTTTCAACATTCTTCATATTTTCAAGAACCAATTGCACAGAAGGACAATATATCAGAGGTCACATCTTCAGGCGTGATTTCCTTGAAGATTCAGAGAGGCAGTTTATAACTTCCAAACTTCTTGTCTTTTTCTTCTATTCTTGTCTTAGATCTTCTTGCATGTCAAAGTAAATAGAGATTTTTCACAGACCTGACCTTCTGGGTATGATCAACACAGCAGTTTCAACAAAACCCACATGTTAGATTTTTCAGGAAAAAGTAGCCCTGCTGCCCCTATTTTTTAGGGTTTCCTAAAAAAGTCACAATTTTGAAAAATAGACAAACTAGGTTTGTTTAGCTTAGAAACGCCTACAATACCCATGTGTCAAATTTTTTCAGAAAAAATAGTGCTTTGCTGCTTCTAAAGCTTTTGTCCCGAGAATTTCTTGCATGTACAAGGAAAATTGACTTTTTGGAAATTTTGACGTTCTGGGTCCATTTAGAAAATTATTCCCAAGAAAACCCACATCTCATAAAATTTCATAAAAAGTGCTCCTTGGCAAGGCTATTTTTAGCAGTTGCAGAAAAGTTGTCCGAATGGTATCATGTGCACAGTCAATCATCAAGGTTTTCAGAATGCAGTTCTCCCAAGTTGAATACAAGACCAAAACGGCCTCAGTTCATGCCTTTCTGAAAACGATAGACACCGATTTGCATCAGGCACACCCAGAGGTCCACTTAGAAAAATTGGAAGGCATAGACCAATGCACATTACAAAACATCGAGCAATCCGGATTGCTTGAGGCAACATCAATTCCCATCATAGCACGGAGCGTAGAATTCGTAATAGCTAGCATTAAGCATTACAATCCTACCACACAGGAGATTCAATCAGTGGATGGGCGAGTGATATGCAGCCTCAAGCCTAGGGATATCGAAAGGTGCTTCACCATTCCACCATGTGCGGCAAACGTGGTCATATCTATAAGAGAGTGCGAAAAGGCATTCGATGCGTCACAAGACAAGTGTTAGAAGAGGATGGCAGAAAAATGGCTTAAGGAGAAAAGAGCCAACTTGCCGAAGAATGTAGGACGTGGAGAGTTCAGAGATGAATATGCAGTAATGATCACTCTACTCAACCGCATCACTAGTCAAGAAGAGGCGAACAAATTTTAGTCATGGATGTACTATGTCATCGCCAAAATTGTGAGCAACAGAGAACATTATGACTGGCTTGCCCTGATCAGTGATACTCTCCACAAGTAGATGACCGGTTTCTTAGAGGCTCACAGGTTTCACATGTGTTCATATCTCGTATATCTGATAGCCTTCCAAGGCCAGTTTAGAGTGTTGAACAATGTGGGAACTTTGGGTGTGCAAAAGGTTCACAAGTATTTCTCGTAGCTTGAGTTCACACAATCAGAGAGACATTTTCAAGTGAGTAAATGATCTCTTCCTGATGCACACCGTGAGAGACCTCGATCATGAGTTGCATATGTGCATATCACCAGCAGCCAAGGAGGCAATGGTAGATTGGGCGGATTGGTTCATCCAATTCCCCACTTTCGCCTACATACACGTGTATGGGTACTCGGGTCATCCCGCCATGTTACCCCGCTATCCATCAGATAGGGTGGTCTTCATGGAATTCTTGTGATAGTTGCACGAGGTACATTCTCTTCTACGTCTCAAACGCAAGACGACTACAAACTTTCCTTTTGAGATGGGACTTTACAGGCGCAAGACAGCGGCTGATGCCAAGGCTATGGGCCAGGAGATGGTGCGAAATAATCTTAAGTATCTCATCAAAAGACGGTCGTATGATCCTAGGGGCCACTATGCAGAACGCCTTGGTCAATACTCTTCACACAAGTCTTCTATGGAGGACTATTGGTTCAACTGTGAAGATGAGTTCAAAGTACGAAGACACAATTACAGCTGGTTCAGACTTCCACAAATTGTTGACTTCATGTCAGAGGACGTGGGAGGACTATCTGATGATGATGGGGAAGTTATTCTTCCCTCATTCTTCATAGACCAGGTTGACTCACAACCTCTTTGAGCAATGGATTGGTATACCAAGGAAAATACACCTATTGAGGAAAGAACCAGCAGAGTTGTCAGAAACAACCACCTCTACTTGGACAATAAAAGGACAAGGAAGGTAGCTATTCCCCACATAGAGCCGCCACCGGTCCATTCTTCACTACCTTCCACATTGAGATCTAAGCCCAGACAAAAGAAATGGAGTAACCCTCCTAGAGGAGCCAGAAATGTCAGGACACACAAGGGGAAGAATACCAATTGTTGATCAACAAGAGGAACATGTGGAGACAGCCACAAACACAGCTGAGCCAGTGATTGAGACAATTACAGCTAAGACAAAGCCAATGATAGAAACAGTTACAGCTGATGCAATACCAGAGATGGAAGCAGAGCCTCCCATTTCACCACCATTGCAACAATCACTTGTCCATATTGATTTGGATTCGCCACCACGCAACATCACAACGCAATCCCACTCGTCAGGAATTCACGGGCCTAATATTCACCCTTCTAGCGAGGTTAGTCAAGATTCATCTTGGCTTGAGAATCTCCTAGGAAGAAAGAGGGAGAGGCCATCCTACCAACTGAACTTCACAAAATTCGATCATGTTCCTCAGAATGTGCCAGAGAAGAAGCTGAAGAAGCAAGTCCATGTTGGAAAGAATGCTGACAATGAGATTGTCATAAATAGTTGCACCACCTGAAGATAGGAATGCACATGAGGTAGAGGTTGATGACTTCACCTTGTTGAAGGACAACCTTGGCACGACCATGTGTCAGGTTGAGGCAGATCTCCTTGAAGTTGCATCAGTAAGTGTCAAAGAAAGAGTGGCAAAGGATGGTAAAGACAAAGCAGCCCTAAAGGCTGAAAACCAACAGTTGCGACTGTATATATCCAACTTGATGCATGGTACATCAAACATCTCTACCTTGCCTCCACAGATGTTGGAGCTTCCCGCGGAACAACATCAGCTAAGTCAGCTGATCAGATATGGAAAACACTTGAGAAATCAAGTAGAAGAATTCATCATCAGGGGCTGGTGTATACTTGCAGAGCTGTACCAGTTAAGGTACAGAGCTGTACTCAATCCTAACTCCATCTCATATGCCAAGATCAATGAAGAGTCTATGAAGTGTTGCCTTGTACCCTTGGTTGACTTCAACATCTCTATATGGGGCAATTCTTGTTGACATAGAAAGGAGCTCAGCACAATAATATTTCAGACTCAATGCAATGTGTAAAGACCCACCCTGTTATGTACATAATTTTTTTCGATTTCCTTCGACTAATTAAACTTTTTAATGCTGCTGTTCTAAATAAATAAATAGTTGTTCACCAATTTGAAGGGTTGTTTGTTTCAATACTTTCATTACACATTTCATCTTCAAGTCCTGATACAAGCACTTAAGATTCAAACAACATAGCTTATCCAATTTAACTCAGCAGATAAAAGGGTCTCACCAGAGAATTATTATTGAATAAAGAATTCTAGGTGCATATATAATAACATAGATATTATTGGGCTGACCTGTTGCCATAAACATGGTAACCTTTGAAGACTTAGAATCCTTCCAAGCAGCTCAACACAATATCTCCATATTCAAATTTGCAAAACTGTAGATGACCCGAATGCTGATGACTTCTCAAATGCTTGCACCTCCCGGGAAACTATTAAACTCCCACTTTTCTGAATGATGCAGCTCAGAAGGCACAATTTTGATATTATGACGGATGTGATAAATTGAGACTAACGGAAATCACAAAGTTCAGTTCACCAGCATATAACAACCACAATTTATATATTAATTTCATGAATATCTTTTGAAAATTGAATGGGCGACAGTTGGAGATAAAGTGCCACGCTTCAAACTGACAAAACTTCAGCGACATATAATACGTGTATTCTCATTTACAAATATACAGCTTCAATAAAAAGACGGCTCCCTAAGTCTCCACGTTTCTTCCCCCTGCCTTGATTACTTTACAATAGTTTGAAGTATCCTGTCACCTGATAACTGATACACCATATTAAAGTGGTAAAGTCGGGGCTTCTTTTAATTAAACATAACCAAAGCTTCTTCCACATCACCCTTGTGTGCCATTGAATGTCTTCATTCACCACAATATCGTTAACATCTGGAACGACTTCATTTAAATAATTCACTGATTCCAACTCATCTTTATCCACGACAATGAAGCAAAGGCAGCTATTTTCACATTAGTCAAATTGCGATTCTTTCTTTCAACTTCTCCACACCACGTCTTCAAATATATAGGCAGCTCCCAATTTATAATTCACTCCAATCCTTTCGCAATTAAAGAACGACTTCTCTCTATTAAAGATGGCGGATGAAGTCTAAAACTTTTCAAAGCAATTCTTCTTAAATAATTTGACTTCCTCGAATTTAATAAATGATCACCTATGTCTTGACAACCACCGTTCCAAATAAATGAAGCAGAATATTAAAAGGCTCTTCCAAAGAAAAATTTATAAGTCCCGACTCCCATTCAAGCCATTTAAATTGCAAGCTGAAATCACAAGTGCCACTGGGAATTCCAAATGACTGGAAGTTAGCAGAAATAAGCGCCAGAATTGATGATAGGAACACTGTTATCATATTTAGATTTTCAATTCAATGAGACTCCTTATTCATTCACGGCAACTACTTCAGTCTAGCGGATACAATACCTGATATTCTTCCAAGTAAAGAGTGGCAGATATATGCATGAATTGACGAAATATCCTTTGAAATGGCTAGAAGTTTCAACTTCCATCCGTGATAGTGTCTCCAAAACTATGCGATAATCTCCATGCAAAGAAATGCCCAATGAACGGCTTTGTTTACTTCCACCGCAAATATGGTTCGAGCCAATATGGAAAATGAACCCCCTATATCTCCCTTATATTTACATGTGATTATCTTGAATGAATTCCTTAGCTCGCGTGTTCAATAGATAGCGTCTCGCTAAGTCTCAGGCTAATATTCTTCATCATCAAAAATAATGGTATAACCCAACTCCCAAAGCAAAGTCATTTAATTTTAAAACAACAGCTTTCCTAAGTATTACGAACTCACCGACTGGAACAGCTCCAGTTCGCGAATTGATAGTATAGTCTGAAGCCATCAATTAACAAGCTACAACTTTGAATTTCAACGCAAGTCTATAACTCCCAACTCCAATCAAGTGTTCTTGAAGAATTTACAATTTAGCTTCGATTTTCTATATCATCTAATTTTTGGCGATCAAATACTAGCATATTTTCCCTTATGACAATGAATCTCTTATAACCCTAAAAATTTGTCTTCATTGAAGACTTGACCAAATTCATCAAACTCCAACCATTTAAATCCAACTGAAATCTATGTGACTCGCCGTACAAGAAGTGGGTTTTATTCCAATTCTAAAAACATGAGGGTTTTCATCCTCAAGTTACAAGAAAGCCAAGCTTCTCCAAAACACAATCAACCAAGCCTCCTTCAATGAGCTTTCTCAACTCTTTTATTCACTCCATTCTGTAACTCCTCCCGACTCTTTGAATTCCCCTTTTTTCTAATTCGCTTTTAATTTATTTCTCTTTGAGAACTCATAAAAAGTAACTTAATTAATTTAACTTTTGAGCTTATGTTACTTTTGCTCCATATAAATAATTAATTTGAGTTGTCTTTTAAATTTAGCCTTTTTGACAACATCAAATTACTTATTTAACCACAATACTGACTTATAAAATTGGGGACATTACACAATGGCAAGATGTAGCAAGGTGATCATTTTGTTCCGTCTTTCTTCAATAATTTTGTGTACTTGTTTGAAAAAAGTTTCTTTAGGATCTTGCTCTTTTGCGTTTATGATCATTTTCATCTTCTCAATCATTGAGTCAATACCATCATATATCTCTCATAAACAAGGCCTATCCATGTCAATATAATGGACCATACTCAATATGGACTTAATGAAACTGAGGAGATATTCAACATGATCCCACCAAATGTCATCTAGGCTCATCCGCTTAATATTTGTTTCCCTTGTAATACTAGATTGCCTCCATATGGAACAATTTGGATTGATGATCATGTTAGAAAGTGCCTCCTAAACCTTCACAAGTCATTTCAAGACAATTGTGTTGAAGGCAAAACGAGTCTCGGCAACTTATTTAAAAATCAAAATTTAAAAATTAAATTTACTAAAATTAAAACTTTTACTAAAGTGGAACAAAATTATTAAAATAAATATTATTGTTTCACTTACCTCCAACAACTCCAATTTTGAGAATGTTCAGAATATGCCTTGTGACATATGCTGGTTGGTGATGAGCATTTGGATCTCTTTGGCCTCGGCATACACCTGTTAGATCCAATCAATTTTGATGCCAATTTTTTGTAGCATAGGGTTGAGGATGTGGAGAACACAAGGTGTCCAAAATATGTGTGAATACTCAACTAATAAACCAATTACTCTATAGTTTTTGGCGTTATCTATTATGACTTGAACAACATTTCAAGGCCCCACTTCCTCAATGGCTATCATGAGAATGTTAGCAATATGCACCATCTTCACCTCTCCCTTATAATCCATTGCTCTCAAAAACATTGCTCCTTTAGTGGACACTACAATAACATTGATCAATAGCCAATTTCTTACATCTTTCCATCCATTGGAAATGATGGACACCCCTATTTTCACTAACAAATCCCTTATAGGCTTTAATGAATCCTCTACAAACTTCACCTCCTTTTCAATAAGGTGCCACACACTTTCTCAAAATGCGAGCCCTTGTACCCTTTTGGAGGTCATTAATTATTGTTGCCAATATGGTAAACAAACAACATTGAAAGCCAATCCATTTGCATAGAGACATCTTGTTATGTGTTGATCGGAAATCTCTCAATACTCATTCCAAAATGCCATTTCCACTGGTCCCTTTGTTCTCTTATGTGTAAAGGCTGCGAGTTCTTCTTTAAGTGTGGCTAAAAATGAGTGGCTCTCAACAAGATGAAGATTAGAAAGTGGTGGAGGGGGCTTTATTCCTTGAGATCCTTTTTTCTAACAAAGGATGATTTGATTTGTGGCCTAGTGCTTGAACTACTTTTACCTAATCATTAATATATGCTAGGATTTGTGCTTCTAGAATGGTTAAACCATTTTTTCTTGGGCAAGCTTTGATGCCTAGTCCAAGGATGTGGCAATATTGACTTTTCACTGTAATGTCCCCTTTTTGAGCGAGCGTCAGAGTTGGTGGTTTACCCTGTCACTGGGTCCTCGTAGGCTAATAATGGTGATTAGAGGGACTTGTTGTGGAGATATTTGGCATCTCAGTTGGTAGTTTGCAACGTTGGCACCTCCAAATCCTTTGTATATTTTGAGGCTTGGTTATTCAGGGGTTTCTGGTTTCATTTGTGTATACTTACTATTTATATTAAGTCTGTGTGAGGCCAACCTTACTATTTATAGTAAGGCACCCTAGTTAGCAATGAATGCAGTGGGCTACCTCCTAGTGAAGTTAGAATTGATTTACGTGATTAATGATGGAGTTATAATATTATAATTATTATTAAAGTTATACTTTAATAATAATTAATTATTAAGTGCATATCATTAATGATTTAAGTGGACTTTATTTAAAAGGGGGATTTAAATGCTTTTAAAAGTATACTTTATAATAAGTGTTAAAAGTGTTATTTTAAACGAGAGATATAAGTGAACAATAAAGTATACTTTATTTTATAAAGTTGTGCACCAAAAAGGAGGGAAAAGAAAATGAAATTAAAGCAAATTAAATGAGATGAAGTCAAATGCAAATTGATATTATAAAAGGGCATTTTTGGGTTTCATTTCATTATTCTTGATCATTTTATCAAGTTGGCTTTGTGCTTTGCATTCTGGAGGTGGAGACCTAGGGTTTCCAACTGCAACGATCTTGGAGAGCGTAGCTGCTTCATGAATCGAGCTTACCGAGGGTGTGAAAGATCATTTGAGGTTTGTTCATTGGTAGCTTCATACGGAGGTCACATTTGTGCTTCATCGATTTATAGGAGAGTTTCAGAACAAGGGTTTACAGAGTTTCACGATCAAAAGTTGTTATCCGGGTATGAATGCTTTCAATGTAATTTCTTGGCATTAATATACTTGTGCTTCAACATTTCTTTGTTTTGCAATTTTATGCATTATCTAGTGATATTTTTAAAAACTTCAAAACCGAAAATAAAGGGAAGGGCAGAAATAAGTTAGTAAATATCTCCGTTCAAGGCGGGATATTACATTCACCCAACTGTATGAGCTTGAATACCTAGCATCAAACCCATTGCAAATCTAAACATAATCCCCACCACCTAGAAGTTGTACCATATCAACATATTTCCAAATGGGCGAATTTGGGTGTGCTTTGAATCGAGAATAACCCATGGAGCTAGAACCATTTGCCATTGTAATCCCTATGACAACAAGTTCAATAAGTAACACATTGGAAGAGTCAAAACAAATGAAAAAGAAAAATTATATATACAACTTAACTCATTTAAAAAACTTAAAAATTCGTTATAGATTCATAGAAAAATGAAAACAAAACAAGAGAGTTCATTTGTAAAAAAGAAAATGTATCAAAAAACCAAAACAAAAGAACTTGAAAAAATCCTACCTCTTTTACAAAAACCTTCCTCTACGATCTCCTTCGCAACAAATAGGGTCCTGCAAATGTGTAGGAATAGTAAACCAACCTCTTTGGAACCTTCATCAATCAATCTTCAACTCTATTCGTGCAATGGCAAGCAAGAATGAAAGTTCAAAAAGGATGAATGATATATTTGTTATGCATTCACAATAAGGAAATGCCTTTGTCAAAATCTCTTGGAATCCATGTTCTGGGGTTAGGGGTTGTTTTTAGGCATATGGTCAAAGTAAAAAGGCCAAATTATACGAAAATAGATTTAAAATCATCAAAATTGGCTAGCTCGGCATAAAAAGCAGTGAAATTTGTTGTGGATTCGACCGGGTTCTTCCCAGATGGATCCACAATGTTGGGACAGGAACTTGAATAGCTCCCAATGTGGACCAAATCTGGACCAGTATCCAACCCAAACTAGACTCAAACTAGTAGGCCCTAGGGCTCGAACTAGTAACATAGCTAACATGTTATCTCCTCCATCATCTATCATTCAGTGTCTTCTAAAATTGAGTTTTACCTCTCAATTTCACCTTGTCAAAAAAGCTAACTCTTGAAGGTTGCAAGTGAATAGCATTTACAACCTCTACTAGAAATGCTTTTTACATCTAAGTATTTTTATTCCTTTATGCTCAAAAGGTCACATGGACATCTAATGTTAAGTTCATAGAATTGTGATAAAGATCCAATTGATTGCTAAGCATACTTCTAATATTTTTTATTTCAAATTCTCAATTCTCTATTTGTCATAATTATTCAAAGTAAAAAAAATTAAACCATTTCACTTTCTGAAATTTTTATTCTTCTTATTGGCATATGGTAGCAAGAATGTAAAATGGTTCCTTATCTTCAAAAGTGAAATTTGTATTTCTGAAGCTGTCTTTTCTTATTTCCTTAACTTCCCTTTCTAGTCAATGTCCAATGCCTATTATTATGTTTCAATAATATGGTTTATTCCACTATGTATTAATTCTTTGTCGGCTTTGGGTAGTTATAAGCATTGGTTGGTCGACAGTTGTGTTTCTCTTGGCAATTGTTGAATCATTTAAATAACTTTTGTATCATCGAGGAACGCAGTATGATCTAGTCGGATCAACTTTGATCCTTGGCTGACCAACTTTGGTCTACTTTTGTAATAACTTCATGTAATAAGGATATATTTTTACTCCAATTGTAATGTCCCCATTTTAAGCAAAACCAATTTGTGGACAATTAGCCAATTTTTCGAGTTTTCCCGTAGGCTAATTGGTAAGGAAGATATTCAAAGTTCTTGGTGAGCACATGATCACTTTAGCAGAGTTTTTGATCATGGCAATGAGTTCCATTGGTGGTGTGGAACCCATTGATGCTTTAAAAATTGATTGTAGCTATTTTGGAGCTCTCCAAACTTCTTGAAGGAGTTTGCTATTTATAGAAAGTCACCCAATTGCTTTTGTTCATCATCCCAAGACCTCGACATCACATTGGTATGATTAGAATCTCATATTTGTCTCATTTTGATTCTTTTCTCACGTTCAAGCCCAACTTGCTGGTCCAAATCTGCACATGCAACTTCTGATTTTCTTGGAAAATTCCCCAAGTCAAACTCTTCTTGTAGACTATCAAGCTCTTCAATTGCCTGTTTGATTTCTTCAACTCTTCGTTCATTCTCTTCTTCTCTGAAAAGTTTGAAATCAGCTAGCTGCTCTTCTACCTCCATTAATGCCACTTGAGTATTTTCTAACATATCTTTTGTTGACTCAAGCTCAAGAGTAAGCCCATCAACCTTTCTCTCCTTTCCTTGGAAAGCATCAATGGTCTTCCTTGCAAATTCGAAGGCATAATCTCAATCTCTAATCAAGTGTAAATATATTATGATTTTATAGTCTCCAAAGAATCTTTAACAAGTTGCAACTTAGGGAGAGTGACTCCATCCCGTTTCTTCTCAATCTGAACTTTCCATAAGAGTTCTCCAATCAAACTATCTGTACGGTCAAATCTAGATAAAGCTTGAACTTCATCTTCAACGGATACCATAAATTGATCTTTACATCCATAAGTATGCAAAGGTGGTGTTCTGCTGATAGGCTGCACGTAAAAATAAAAACTTTGTTTCTTATCATTGATGCCCTCA
Source organism: Sequoia sempervirens (assembly GCA_007258455.2). Taxonomy (NCBI): domain Eukaryota; kingdom Viridiplantae; phylum Streptophyta; class Pinopsida; order Cupressales; family Cupressaceae; genus Sequoia; species Sequoia sempervirens. The sequence continues at coordinate 11,257 of VDFB02189041.1, read as the reverse complement.
TAGCTGCTCCAAGACTCTTGTCTTTCACCACCAACAAGTTGAAGATGCTCAATATCATAAATAGGATCAGACTCCACTAGTTCTTCGGGCCTTTGCTTACAATCAGAATTACCATCCTTGTTTTCAACAACACTTTGGCTATCCCTAGTCTCACACCCTAACCCAACCATGTGATGACATTGCTCAACACATAGATGATGATCAGCTCCGTGCACTAATAAATCTGATTTCTGCTCAAGAACACCATCAAACTCTTCAATAACAGGAGCCTTATAGACTTCTAAATCTGCTTTCACCTCATTGTCACTTTGATCAAACGAGAAGGCAGCCCCAAACTAGATCAATGAATCATTGGTGATCACTGTTCTGAAAGCTTCAGTAGCAACATGCTCTTCCTTAGGGGCGGCAACCATCTCAAGGGGGTCATCACGGGGCTTTGCCAAGCGAGCTTCTTCATCAAAGACACCTTCTCCTCCAATGGCCACCGCATAACTTGCAATGAAATCTGAATTTTGAGATTCATCAGGATCAAAGGGAAACTCATCCCACACAGGTTCTTTGTCTTCCTTAAGTGCCATCACACCCGGATCCCAAATGCTAAGGGGCTGATTGTTTTGATCAAGTGGAAAGTGCTCTTCGTACCCCTCTTGAAGTGTTGACTCTTGCAATAAATCACTATGGTAAAAAACCATGGTAGCCCCCAACTCACAATCAAGATTACTATCATTGGTATGATGATAACGCTCTCCAGGAAGTGTTGTTTTGAAATTTTCAGTAGCACCAAACTCAACATTAATGGCTACAACCTTCTCAAAGAGATTGTTTTGAAGCTTTTCCATACAAGCTTCTTCTCCAATGGCAAACTCATAACTTACTTTATGTTCTGATTTTTGAACAACCTCTGAATTATCACAAACATCATCCCTATGGCAATGGTCATAAGATGACTCAATGGCACCACCAATGTTGCCCTCAACATGTTCCTCATTAGTGAATTCATTAATCTCAAAACCATCATTGAATGAATCCGAATTAGGATTCAAGACTGCTGTTTTGTTCTTTTCACCAAACCAATCTTCAGCACTTGCAATCTCATGCATGTCTAAGGGAGTATTTTGGGGCTCTTCCACACACTCTTCAAATGTCAAGGTATTTTCTTCAAACCCATTGTCATTTCAATGTGTCAAGTGCATGTTGCTTGTGCCATCTTCCAAACTTGTTGACTATTTTTTCTCTCCATCGTGCTTACTTGTGGGCTGCAACCCACAAACAAGCACTTCTTCTTCCTTCCTTGACCCTTCAAGCATGGCATGTTCTGCTTCCCTTTTAATCATTTTCTTGATGTAGTTGACCATAGCCAACTTTCCAAGTTTCAAAACCACCACACAATTCAAGAAAGAGTCAAAAGAAACAGTGTTCTTAAACTTGTGTTCTGATAATCTTCATGGAGAATGGAAGCCTTATGTTCACATTGCCTCTTGAACTGTTTGGCATTTATACTGAATGGCAGGAACTTTGGCTCTGATACCACTGAAATGTCCACCCCTGATTTTTTTTTTGAAAACTTTTGTTTGTTGGTTGCTTGTTCAATGAAGTGTTTGTGTTTTGCTCTTAATGTGTTTTCAAATGTATATAACATAAAGAGCAGATTGCAATGAACAAGAAACACAAGATACTAAGGCCTTTTCAATAGAGATTGCAATAAACAACATAGGTATTCATTTTCATATTTATATTAGAATTATACAAAGTAATATCAGACCTGATATATGAGTTTACAGTCATGACTGGGGCCTTTAAACAGCAACAATGGAACTCTTTGTTGACAACGAACAACACCCAAGCAAGTGACAATCAAACCCTTGGTTCTCCAATGTCTAGACCTCCATAATCAATCCCAAATGTTCATCAACCAAACCCATACACGTGCTGGCCACAAACAGGGGTTTAAGCAGCAACAAGGGCGTCCCTCTTAGAAGTTCGACCTGTTCAAAATCCATTCCATCACCAAAAAATGCATATTAATACTTGAAAGAATCGCCTTGAATAGGGCCAGCCAATGAGCCAATACCCATTTCATTTCATAAAGCCATCATGGAGCTATGACCAAAAATGTGGTTTCAAGTCCAGAAGAGTATTGCCCAAAAATGATTTGAAATCACACCAAAAACCTTCATAAAATTGAACCAAACTGAAAGCAAACAATCCACACCAAAATCCCCTCAAAAGAACTAGAAAAACCTCATTTTTCAATCACCAAATTCGAACTCTGTGAAGCTCTATATGATCCCTGCTGTAGAATCACTCATTATCTGATTGGGGAGAATATTTCACCACCGAAACCAGCCCAAATGAAGAGGGTTTTCATCCTCAGTTTGCAGCCCAATCACTCTAGAAAAATCTAGCAGCATTTCATTAAGTTGCCAAAGTAGAGATGTCTAAATGAGAGCCAAAATGAAAATATATAGAAGCTAGGGCGACTGGACTCCAAAAGCTTCTCAAATTCATCCTAGAAACCAACGCCCTTCTTGAGCCTTCTAAAAAATTAAAACATTTTAATTTATTTTCCCCATAGTCATCCACACAAGAGGAGATATAATATTAATAAATCTTTTAAAATCAAGGTACTTTTTCGAATGATCACACTGTAATGTCCCTTTTCAACTAGTGAATAATCTTGAAGAAATTTTTTAATCTTTTAATTCTCGAGAATAGAAATAAATTAAATTATAAGAGAATATGAGAATTATTAAGTGAATAATTAAATTAAAACTAAAAGCTTTATTCGGTGAGTTTATTTAATTATTCATTTTATTCATAAAGGAGGGGCCACTTTAAATAATAACCTCCTCTCACTAGGCGATTCTTCATGATGGTAAATAAATTAAATATAAGCCTAAGTCCCTATTACTCAAGTTAGTGCGTTAATTGGATAAGGACAAGATCTTTGACTTTTCTAATTTGAATTGAGCTCTCTTAGGAGAAATGGCTGCTTTTGTGAAGAAGAATTGGCAACTCAAGAAATATATGATAAGGTGCGATTGAAGGGAAGGCATTCAGGAAATTGATTTGATTTTTATTTCTCTCTACCAAGCTTGAAGAACATCTTCAACAGACGAAAACCCGGCTCTAGCATGATTGGGACAATGTTACATCCCAAATTGTGACGTTACAATTTACCATCACTAGATAGAGTAAATATGAATTCTGGAGGTGAATTAATGATGCTTGTACCTTGTTTTCAATATGAATGTTGTTTCATTTGATGTTATTCTTGGTGAAATACTGCATAAAGGAGAATAGAAGGTTATTGATTTGTGAAGAATCTAACTTTTGAAATGTTTCATGTATTCTGCTTCGTTTTGAGCATATGACTCCCGTTGTTGTGTCACGGTGTGCAGGTAAGAGGACCAATCCTCCAGGCAGAGGAGAAATATCACTCGGGGAGGAGCTTGGTCGGGTAAGCAGTAATGAGTACCAAATGAGCATACACACACGTCAGTATAGGTTCTGAGAAACCAAGTCAGTTATGTTGGTCTAGATAAGTCATCCTTAGGCTTTTGGAGTTATGTTTACTTCCTTGTGCTTTGCAAGTGATGATTACTTATTTGTCTGACTTACTGTGCTTTGACCTTTGTGTGGTGAATGATGTAATTGATGTGTTAAAGGTCGAGTGGGTACGTATACACATGTATACATTGTGTACACGTATCTAAATGTATAGACATATCGATACATACGTATGTTAAGCAGATGGATGTTCTCACAAAAACGTGTCAACATGTATATATGCATATATACATATACACAAGAGTATATATGGATATACGCATGTTTATACGTACACACCCTGCCTGATATCTGTGGTTAAAATAATATATTAATATTATTGTCTTGGAAATTTACATATATATTTATGTATAAATGTATATATCAATAATGTGTATAGAATTTATGATATATACATAAATACATAAATGAATGCGTAAATATTTATATATTTGTATATTTTATAGAATATTAAATATTTAAAATTAAAACATCTATAAACTTCAAACGAAAATATTTGCAAATGTTTAAAAGAATAAACATTGAACTTTAATTCATAAAGGATAATATACGCAATATATAATGGAAGGAAATATTTGAAAAGTAGCCGCTAAACTTTAAAAATATATTGCAAAAGGATCGAACTTTTCTAAAAGTGAAATATTTGAAATGCAAACTATTGAAAAATTAAATAAAACACAGTGCTGAGCTTACCCGTGAAAATGAAGAAGTTTTCAGCGCAGCAAATATGGAGGAAGAAGCTTTCAAACTGGAAAATAGGGAAATGCCAACAAATTTCTGTGCTGTAACATGTTAAACCTTGACCTAAAACGCAGTAATGAGTCATTTAATTTCATGCGACTGGCAAAAAAACGTGTTACCTATAGGTGGCGTTTTTGGTGATTTGAGTTGAAAGATTCTTCAATTGCTGGTTCTATAGAGGTCGAATCACTCTTTTGAAGGATGACTTAGGGTTTATACACTTGCCAAGTGACGTTTGACTGAGTATTCATGCCTGGTTGTCATTTTACATGCCCAGAATAGAGGAATCAATTTCTAATACGGCTTATAAATACTTCCCTGTTATCCATTCGAAATATATCTTGTGCAATTCATCTTTGGCGTATTGGAGAGTTGTCATATTAAGTTTCTAAGCTGCTGCTGTGAGTTGTTAATGCTGCATTGCATCATAATATTTAAAGTGTGAGAATTAGAGTCTGTATCAGCTGCAATTTTTAGACTGTGCTAAATTATCTTTAGGGAGAAGTGAATAGCAAATTCTAGTAGAGAAGTATTGTTTAGGGAGAGTGTTGTGGAAAGAGTTTCTTTATTTGAGAAAGAGGAAAACTACAATCTGCTATCTTCATTTGAAAGCTGCTGCTAGATCTGTGTTGGAGAGAAGCTCAATTTTACAGGCATGTTATCTAAATTCGGGATTTTTGCTTAAATGATCTTCCTTTTTATTCTTAAGTTGTTGGTTGCAATTGGTATGATATAAGTAAATTGTTCTTAGCAATCAAATATTGTTTTGATAAGCTTGTAATGAACAAATACTTAAGGGATTTCATTATAAATGAAGGGTAAAAGAATAAGGAATATCAATGCAATTAAGGGTAAAAGCTTGAGCAAGTCAATATAGTTTATTGATAGATTAAAAGAAGTTTTTATAGAAAATGGGGTTTAAAGAAGGGAATCAATTGTTTTAAGGGCTTAAGGATAGCTTAGCTTAATATGCATTATGCTTTGAAGGAATTGTATGTGCATTTGCTTGAATTTACAAATTTTTAAGATCTCTGTATACGGAGAATACGTAGAGTAAATATTATCTTCTAGGAATGAAATGTCGTCAAACTAAGTATAATCCTAGCTTATGTTATTAGGTTAACACTAGTAAGCTTCACTCTAAGGATAAATATTTCCAGAAACAGGAGTTAGGATATTAGATACTAGTTTATTGACTCATTTCTAGTAGACTGTTTGAGGTAGGAAGTCTGGGGTAAACTGAACCCATTGGAGGACATAGCCTATGCGTAGAGTAAGATAGCCCAAAGTCAAATTGGCCTTGAGTAGTTTTTATGATAGATGACCATCATTTGAAGTACTGAATGAGAATACTTTGGCCAAAGTAGTGAAAGGTACGACTATCACATAGACGTGAGTTAGTTGAGACTACACTGTCAGTTCATTGTGATCCGAGTACTAGTTCAAGATTGTGAAATAGCAAGGTTCTAGTTGTGTAGGACACAACACTATGCTCAGTTGGTAATCGTTAAAGGATACCCTACCAATCTCTTCTTCGAAGGGAGGGCCATCTATCTAACGATAGGTGTGCGGGGGACCGCATTATAAGTTCGTGGTTGGCGGAAAAGTGCCCGAATGATGTTTCTCCTCCACCAGCGGCCGATGTACCAAGATTTGAAAGGACGGACTCCTGGACCTTCTTACTTCTATTTGTGCAAAAGCTTACGAGCTATGTATGTAACTGTATTACATTTAAACTCTGATTTATATTTGCAATGAAAATGAAATTCATGTGGAAACATATTGTAACATGTACATATTTATCAATAAAGAAAGGAAAAATTTTTATTGTATTGTCTTTGTTACTTGTTACCTTTACATGTTTAAAGTGAGAATTGGAAAATTTTAATTTTCAAGGAATAGATTAGATTCTGAGCAGAAACCTCAGTTATGGAATGATATTATTTGGAAGGCGTCATATTCAGAAGAGACAACCTAGTGCATAAGAGAAGAGGTAGACAATCTTAAGTCTGATGCAGCAGATATGCTCTGAAAAGAAAAAAATAGTGTTTTTTCCGATTCAATATTATTTTGAAGAAGTAATTATTGGGAGGTGCTTATAGTCTGAAGATTGAAGCAGATAAGACAAATTTATTATATTTGGAAGGAGCCATGGTCAGTTCAATAGCCGCTAGGTATTCCAAAGCACGAACTTTACAAATATTCAACGGCCACCATTTAATAGTCAAAGCTCAACGACTCCTTAATCGCCTTGATATCGAGCTTCTCTTTCGGCGCTGTTTTGGAGTAAGGACAAGTCGTGGTTTTGCCGCCTTCACAATCTTCCATTATGCCACGATTCTGTTGCATAATATCATCCACAGCTTTCAGTAGGGATTGCTCTCATGGAGAATAGGCATTGTCAACAGTCAGTATCATTGTATCAATTAAATAGCCATCACCGGAAATATTTGAGTGGTGAAATACACATCTATTAGCAGGTTGAAGCCTATCGCACCTTGACTATATGGTGGTCGACCCAATTCTGAAGGTTACTAATATCAAAGAAGGGGCGAATGGGGCTTTGGATTTGATTTGGGTGCATAAGAGTCCATTCTCATCGGTTCTCTCTTCACCTGGGACTTCTTTTCTGTAGCTCAATGCCATACATCATCACTAGTTGGGGTGTTTACCCAGGTCTGGTCGAATCACTGCTTTAGCATCATTTATGTGGTCTTACATTGGCATTGTATTGACTGAAACAGATCTGCTATGAACTGCTGCACATCTCAAAGTAATTTGTGTAAGTTGATTGAACAGTACCTAGAAGAAATCTGCTTATTACATAGTACTAGTTGTGTTGAATATGACACTGTGTATGTAATTCTGAGTGTGTAAGCTTATTAAATATCAAACTCAGAAATATATTGTTAGCTGATCAGGCTTCATTCATTGTAATCTGATATTCTGAAGCTGATGCATATTAATGAATTGCTTAGCCATTAGAAATGTCCCATACAATTTGAGAAATGCTTAGTTCAGTTAATGTAATGCTCAGTACAGTCTATGCTTATTTTATTTGACAAATGCAATATGTCAAATTGAACATCGAAAATTATTGTTCAAACCTCGTAAGGGTTCTTACAGACCCCTCAACTTAAGTTTATAAAATAACCTCTTAAAACAATTTCAATGACTAAATTAATCAATTATTAAACATTGAAACCATAGGCTCTCCAAAAATCAACTAAGAAATAATACTGCTGCGTACATATTGGCCTAGGACCAACTCCCCCCAAAGATGACTTACTATAAATAGCTCTACTAAAAATAGTAAGTATATACCAGACCACTAAAGAACACTGTGACCAATTGAAGATAGCAACATCATAAACCGGCCATTGCTATAAATAGAAACCCCTCCGGAAACCCCAACACTGAACTACTAAAAATAGCACTTACTATAAATAGTAAGTGACTTCAAATGCATTTTAACCACATTCTGAGCAGCCGCCATAACTTACTAAAAATAGTAAGTTCGGAAAAGTTACCTGATGCAGTTGCATGTCGTACCCCTGCGAAACTCTCTGAAAACCTAGAAGGAAACCATAAACCAAACTGCAAAACTCCAACATGCAAATCTCTGAATCCACAAAAGAGACCTCCAAACCGCTAGAAACCCTAATTCTACATATGACTGACCTACGGGCATCCGGGGATAGGCTAACAGTCACTGGAAAGCGTAGTGCTAAAAATGGGAACATTACATTGTCGTATTGTTTTCGTAGCATATTGTTGTTTAGCATAGTGCTTAGTACTTTTGCTTCAATATTTTTCTTTATCACATTTCTCCTATCGTTGCTATACTGGCTATCCGTGGAGGTGAGAACACCAAGGCGGGGGACTGATTGCGGCAGTCTTCTATACACAGCCCTGACATATTTTCGTCTTGTGTGTGTAGGTTGCTCGTTGAGTGAAGACCTTGAAGATATCAACTCGTGAGTAGGAAGGTGTGCTTTCCTCACCCTCTTTTGTCAGTTCGTAGATCAGATCAAGTTTAAGTACTCTTCTTGTTATTCAGATATTTAGTTTCTTTCTACTTTCTATTATTGCATTAAACCACACTCGTTAGGTTATTAGTAGATTTCCTCAGCTCTCAGACTGCAACTCTGGAAACTTGCTCACCTGACTTCTCGAAATTCTAGGGTTGGCAAAAGGAAAGAGGCAGATCAATCCATCCTTTTCCACCCTTCATACTATTGGGAATTAGTGTTCACATGCATTGAAATAATAATTCGGTGTGTAAGGTAAAGTGAGCTGTAATAACAACTCACATAATTATAGGTGGTTTAATATTCCATTATTTGTTAGGTTTGTTAGTACGACTATTTGTTTGTATCATGAGCTATTAAAAAATAGCTCATCTATATTAGAGAGTTGTCATAGGATCTCTCCGACAAAATAGGAGAGTCCAATCCTATAAATATGTTTTGTATTTGAATGAAAAATGATGAAGAAGCACAACATTATTGTAATATTATTCAGCTTGTGTATGTCTATGCCCATATTTTTAATACATACATCAAACCTATCTTAAACATTTCGTTAGCTTGAGGTAGATCAGGGCAGCCTATTGTTCTAGACCCTCACATGACATAGGGTCCTGAGTAGTCGGTACCCCTCCTCTACATTTTGGTGAACCCGACGTGAACCTTGCGGTATCTATTTCATTGTGTTGAGGTTCCTTCTCTCATATCTGCATAGGTTGTGGGCTTGAATATTGTGACGCTTTATGAGCTTCATAACTCAGTCTACAACTTCCAGATACGTAGTTAGGAGTGTTTGGTACTTAGAGATGGACTTCTCAAGGGTCACTTTAACTCTCGCTTCCAGGGAGATGGTTATGGCAACGGAGATGAGTTTCTTTGATGAAACCACTCACACTCCTACCCCTCTTGTTTCTCCTACGGCTCCACCTATGAATGAGGATGACGCTGTCCATATCCCCGCAGAACACATCCTATCCTTAAATAGGAGGCTATTAGATCTTGGGAACCATTTGGGGAAAGATCAAAACATGGCTAGGGCCGCTAGAGTGGTTAATGAAATCAGATATATGCTGGACAAGGATCTAACAGGCATAGAGTTCCTTTGTGGCCTTACCAACTTAATGGAAGCATGTGTCCCCTCCTACAACCCTAGGTCAAGTATTACCCGAGGTCATGTGCCCGACACTTATGAAAGAAAGATTGGTGTCTCAATGCCTACGACATCAATATGCATGGCCGAAATAGGCCCTTCCATCAACATCTCCACCCCTACTCCGCCTCCTACTGTCAAAGCAAGCAGAATACCCCTAGGATTCGATGTCTTTCCTCCTAGGGGCAATGTTGGCTTCGGTAGTGGGATTTCCAGCAAAATGGGGGCTGGTGGTTCTGCTTATCTGGTGCCCTTAGTGGCTTCGGGGGTGGCTTCGGCGGTGGTCAGTGGTGGCTCTGATGGCTGCTACAGTGGTAGCTATGGCGGTGGCTTCGACGATGGCTCTAGCGGTGGTCTCGGTAGTGGTTTTGGTGGCGGCTCCACTAGTCCTATTTTTTCATCCAACCCTGTTTTGAATGCCCTACTACAAATATGGGTCAAATGCAGAACCAGCTAGCAAATCTGTCCCAAGCCTCTGCCCAGCTAATCTTCCAACGTTTCTTCCAACATAGTCCTTTCTCGGTAACGGTTCTAAACACTCCCATCCCTCAAGGGATGGAAATTCCTAAATTTGAGAAATACAATGGTAAAGGAGACCCTCAAACACACATGTCAGCCTTCAATGTGGTGTACAAACTTCTTTCATCACGATGCCTTCTTGGCCAAATTATTTCCTCGATCTCTCAAAGACAGAACACTAGAGTGGTACCATTCTTTGCCCGACAACTCTATATTCTCATTCGATCAGCTTGTTAATCAGTTTCTCTGGCAGTTCCAGGCTAACATTAGGCCGAAGGTGGCCTTTTCGAACCTGGTGTTGATGTGATTTTTATGACCATACCAATCAGCGAACAAAATAGTGAAGGCTACTCCGTTCTCTCTTGATCAAAGTATTCCGTGCGCTAAGATTGCAAGAAAGTTCGCACGTTCAACTCCAAGGTTCCGAAATACTTAGAATACCCTCAGTTGGTTTGATGTGAATTGCTGTTTTCACGAGGGGACTTACACAATTGTTCAGGCTTCTTGCAGTTAACAGTAGGTAAATGATTTGAAGGGGATTTTGTGCGTATGATTTGGCAATAAGTTCGTTTTCCTAAAGCTAACCAGAAATATGCGGAAAGTAAATGAGTGAAAGGGTAAGAAGGTTCTATATTCTATCCTAAATGCAAGATATGTGGAGCTCAATTTCGGCAGACTTCGACCGAATTTCACCTAGCCTCAAAATTAGTGCAATCTTCAAAGGGATAGCAAAAGATGTTCAGATTACAATTTAGCATACATACACCATCAGAACGACGCATATAGGTATACAAATCACAATCGAAGTTAAACTCAAGATAATCTCCAGTGGACCACGCAAGGCGGACTTATCATCAACAAGCTGCTAGTGGTATGGAATGAAATGAAGCTACCTCAATAAAACACCACACATCCAAAGTAAACTACTTGCATGAAATGAGAATTATGCTACTTTATGCTACTTGGATCCGAAAGGATGAAGAGACCTTGCTAGCTATCCATGACAAAGACGAATTCCACCATCAATGAAAAGATCTATTATCATGAAAGTTTTACACAACAATCTCCACAAAAGTTTTCAAAGGGAAAACTTTCCTCCTCCACACTACAAAATGTCTACTTTGCTCTACTCTCTAATCTGATCTCCAAATCTAATGCTAGTCTAATGTCTAATGTCTACTGAATTACAAATGAGGGGGACTCCCCCTTTTATAGATAGCCCAGTCTAAAAGACGGCTAGGGTTACAAT
>VDFB02189040.1:0-10277 GCA_007258455.2 Sequoia sempervirens | reverse complement strand
TATTCACTAATGTACACCATGGTCTGGTATACCATATATCCCTCCACCATAGAACTTTCAGGATGTGCTCTTTGTCTAACCAAAGCCTTCAAAAATTTTAAGTGCCTCTCAACCATCCACATTGACCTTGTGTGTACAGGTCCACACAATTCAATCTCCTCAACTTGGTGTATGAGGTAGTGTTCTTTTGCATTGAAAAATTTCGAAGGTAGACACTTGCATTTCACACATTAGACGAGGAATTTTTCTCTTCCAATCATTTATATCTTCTTTATGGATTTCTTTAGATGAAAACCATCTACAAGTGATTCAAGGCGCAGATATATTAATGAGATTTAACAAAAATATACGGTATATTACATAACAAGTAAAACAAATGGAAATTATAAGATGTATACAATGAATTGAACAAATCTCGCTACTTACCTCATGTATTTTCCAAGATCATATATAACTTGCTTGACATTGTTGTCAAAGTTGTATGGGAGAGATAGAGGTAGAATGTATTGCAACAATTATAAAATGATTTTTTCATTATTTTTCCAAAAGTAGTAAACACAATACACTGAAAAGTACATGCATTATACAAGTGCATATAATATACCGGAATAATTACCTTAATGAAGGTATGCCAATCATGCGTTTTCATCCCCGACCCAAATTCACCTTTCTTTGTTATTATATTGTTTATGTTCGCAGCAAATCTTGTGGGAAATCAAATTTTTTGTATGACTTCTTTTATAGCATTGCTTTGTTGCTTTGTTAATAACCAAGGAAGGGCACTTATATTAATTTGGTCTCCATCGCTATTTAATTGAATGACATTTTTCATTGCATGATTGGCTTCCTGAATGTCACTAAAATTTTTGACAATTTTTTCTTTGTCATGCCTTCCATCCAATATTTTCCATATAACATTTCTGTTATATTCTTTCTGATATGCATTGTATCAAACAAATGCACAATTTGTAGCTGCTCATAGTAGGGAAACCTACTAAATTGTCTGGGATAACTTTTCAGTCCCTGTGGAAGCCAACCATTAATGCCTTGACGAACTTCATGAAGCATATAAGTTAAACAAATTAACAACGACAACCATTGTCAATTACAACATGAGTAAACACAACACAATATTAAAATATAAATTCAAAACATATCATATATGATAGATAAACAATTTGATCCGATGTATAACCTTGACGATTAATTCTATTATATTCCAACTTCCATAGGCGAGGTGACATTCTTCGTGGTTTTGATGTAGTCTCCTCTTTCCCATTGAAAATATGTTTTTCAGTAGTTCGATACTTATGATTTCTATGGAGGAAGTGCCTATACTCATCAAACACCTGCTTTCCTAAACTTGTTGAACGACGAGATTTCATCTTTGGACCACAAATTGGACATGCAAATTTTCCCTTTGTTTGAAGACCTGCAAGATGACATATAATTGGATTAAATATGTCAATTTTTATAATTATATATAATGAATAGATTATTTAAAAAATATTCATGATATCTACTTCATCAAATTAAATATTGTTAAAGTGCAATCAAACGTTATAACATACCACAAAATGTGTTAGCCCTAGGGAATCATGAATTGTCCATACAAGCATTGCATGGAATTGAAATTGTCTTTGTCCTATTGGTCTGGAGACATCATACATAGTGATGCCATTCCATAACTTTAGTAACTTGTCAATAAGAGGCTCGATATATACATTCATATCTTTAACTTGGTACTTACCTAGTTGAATGAACATAAACATTACATAATTATTATAACCATTTTACTGCAATATATATAAATTATTGTACATGACTATTGAATGAAAAAAATATAAGTCATTATGCAACAAATAAGATAAATGAGATGCTACTATGTTAAAAAAAATTGATGTAAACAAATACCTGGAACAATCATTGACAACATTATGTGCTCCCTCTTTATTGACATCCATGGAGGAATGCTATTGTTGATAACAAAAACAGGCCACACTGAGTAAATAGATTTCAGCTCTCCAAATGGATTGACACCATCCGCTCCCAATGAAATCTTGAGATTACGAGGTTCTTCTTTAAAGTGTGGCCATTTTTCCTCCATGTCCCTAAATGCAGAACCATCCACAGGCATTCGAAGAATGTCATCTCCACTTCTATTCCGTGCATGGTAATCCATAAATTGCACTAAGCTTTCGCACCTAAATAATCGTTGCATACGTGGAATAATGAGAATATAACGAAGAACCTTGCGAGACACCTTTTTTCTTAGTTGATCTATTCGATATCTACTGATATGACATTCTGTGAATTTTGTTGCGAATTCCTGTTGTTTATGATATATAATATGATCATTGGGACATGCATCTATTGCTTGATACTCCATTCTGATATCTTTCATAATGGCACATAAATCTCGGTATGAGCGAGGTAAAATATTTGATGGTGGTAACAAAAATTCAACAAATCAATCTACAACAATTTTCATATAAAGAATATTAATGGTACATATTTCATCCTTTATTTACTAGTGATGAACTAACAACAATTACAATAGATGAAAAAAGATGACATATATGACATACCTTAACCTTAACATCCGTCAGATTGCTATGTTTGATAAACCATTCATAACCTTCAAGTTCAATAGCAACAATACAACATACATAAGAGTTGTTTCAGAGCCTTCATAAAGGGGTTCGTATGCCTTCTCAAGTATAGGTAAATCATGAACATCATCAAAGTCATCTTGATCATCATGATCAGCTCTGCCACTAAATGTGTCATGGATCAATGTATTCGTACCATCATCTTCAATCAAGCTTAAAGACATGATCATCTTCTTCCATATGATCATTAACTTCATCTTTGATATTCACAACTCCATGTTCGTCGGCTTGCAAAACCATATTCTCCGGGCCATGATAATCCATATCATCTGCCCTAGGGCGCCCCACCTTTATAATAATGATAGACACAAATAAACCATGATCACGATCAAGTGATTATATACATATATATAAAATGTTAAAATGATATAAATATTTATAAATTCAATCAATATAAACACATATAATGAACAACTTACCAATGGACGATAATCATGCCCTCTTCAATACGCACTACGCCTACAATGTTTCTCACCGCTATGATTAAGTCATTCATTCTAGTTCTCTGGTAATGGCTAGGCGATAATAAACATTTCCCATCACCCTTTCTTTTCCAATCTGTACCACAATCTAATGTTGTCTCTTCATTTGTTATGGACTAATATTATCCGAAGATTTTTCTTTTTACCAAGCTCTGGACTATTTAGATCTTCAAAAAATATCAAACTCACACTCCAATAATTTTATTCATGTATTGCAATATAATCTAATAATTTGATATTTTACACCAAAATTTTTTTGGCATGCAACCACCCCTGCAAAAGAGAAGATAGTCTGAAGTTAATGACCCCAAAAAATACTTTAAAATGTTAATTCCAAACTTATTAAATTTTTATTTTACTATGATTTCCAACCATTAAGACTCCTAAAATTAGAATATTGAACTTGATCACAAAATTTCTACAACAATGGAGGTAGCTAGCTAGTAAGAGCAAGTGACCCATTCCTAAGGAGCAACAAGTCAGAATCATCATTGCTAATGTCAATAATGGATTTATCCTTTTAGTTAAAGATGGAATGTGTCACTTCTTATGACAAGCTTATCCCTAGGGCCCTCAACATTGAGAGAGCCCTAATAAAAAACAATAGAAGCATTGGTAAGAGCATGATTAGGTACAAACCCTAGGCCTCCATAGAAACATAAACAATAACTATAGCGGATTAGTGAGGTTGTAATACCAGAAAGATTGAGACATTGTAGGTAATAACAAAATCTTGCAATCTAAAGATTGTAGCCAATAACAAGCACACTATGTAGCTTAGTGATATTTGTAAATGCAATCTACGGTAAGAAGAATGACAGTCACTTGAGATATGACAGTCAAAAATAGGCTAAGCAGTGACAAGATAATAAAGCTCAAACCTTGCATAGTAAAGTGGATATTTTAAAGTGAGTTTCCTTACCCCTTGCTGGACCCTTAAGGGTTTTTCAAATACTTTGGTAAATAAGGGGGACAAAGGAAAATACAATCAGGGAATGATTGTCCAAATGAAGTAAAAGTGGTAATCATAGGTTCAATGCTTCTTCTTAGCCATTAATGTATAATGGAGGTAGTGGATTGCATGTTTGAGAAGTGTTTTGAGACTCATCAAAGATGGGAGAATAGTGAATAATACCTTGTGGACTATGAAATAGTGTCAACAAGGTTGAAGGATCTTAAGAACTACAATAGCATGAAACAATGAGTCTCTGGGAGTAGGGTAAATATGGTATAGTTGATTTTATAGAAGGATGTGAAAGGAATCTTTGGTGATAGTGGAAGGAATAATGGGAAGGGAAGCAAGAATGTGCAAGAAAATCAAACTGCATTAATAACAAACAACAATTCACAATGTTATCTCCATAATTCCCTTAGTTTGAAGACAAAATATCATTGTATCTTCATGATGAAAGTGGTGACCTTAATAGTCAATCACTGGCAACCATGATTTTAAACATGCTATTGTGCTTATGGAGGCAACATTTTAAGCAAGGCAGTGAGTGGTGGTTTGGAACAATGGCAGGTATGAAGGACTTGCTTTATATGCATACTATGCAGTCTAGCTTAAGACAACGTTTTTAGAAGAGATTGAAGGTGGATTATGGAACTCAAGGGTTACCATGAAAAGGATTAAAGCAAAGACTGAGATCTATTTAAAAGCCACAATACCATGAAGATATTAAAGATGTCACATGCAAAACCCCTAGTAGCTAGAGAGTAATACAAAGGCTAAAGAGGATAGTAAAATAAGTGCATTTAGGAGATCTCCACATTATCTAATCATGGGAAAACACATCATTTATTCATTTTTTTTATATTAAAAGAAATCATTCTAAAGCCTATATAGGATAAATTGATACTTCAAAAGTATCTGAAGGAATTTTAGATTATGCAAATATATGCCAAGCAATATCTATATATTGTAATCTTGATCACCTCTAGAATAGCCTATTAAACATGGTTAGGCTGAATGCACTACATAATTGATATAACACAAACTAATTTGGTATATCAACCAGAGTTATAGGCTCCTTTATTGCAGCAAGAGGTAATTCACTCTTCGATCATGCTATAATTACATACTAACCTGTTAAACTTGAGACAACCTGAATGCACCCAATCATGATTGACACCGACATTATACAACTTGAATTAAATACATTATATGAGTGCCTCCATTTCTATCACAACATAGCCACATTAAACTTGGGTCACACATGAATGCATCTTGTATTTGTTATAGCAAAACTATGCCATATGACCAATAGAGTTATGGATCACATAATTATAGTCACAAGAATCTGTTCCTTGGTTAGATCTTTATGGTGATTCCACAATAACAAAATATGGACACAAATTTCAAAACCCTAAACCCTAAAATGAAATATGATGAGATGTGTTTTTAAATATGATTTTAAACTCGAACTACAAATCTGACTTCACAACTGAATTATGCAAAAGACAATGACTACCTCAACCTCAAGGAGCATCTTCTTGAATTTTTTTCTGATTTTTTCCTAAGAAAATTGCCCTTAGTTCTCCACAAACTGTCTCAAGTAGAGCAAAACACTGTCACAATAAATCAGGTGCGAACTCACTTTTCTTTATGTTGCCCACAATTTGATTTTTTTATATTTTTCATAAAGTTTGTCAAAAAATTGGCGAAAATGATAGTTTACATTTCGACGAACCCAAGCTTCGTCAAAATTTTGATGAACGTCGGGGATAAAATTTCAAAAAATTGAAAATTACACATCAAATTTTACAAGCACCTGACGAACATCAAATTTTACATATTTCGTTGGACAGTTTCGTCGAATTTTGCAGTCAAATGTATTAGTGGATTCATCATCAACAACTTCTCCATTGCTTCCTACTGCCTCAACTCTTAAAGATTGTCTTTCTTAAAGATGATGATATCTTGCTCCAACACCTCTTAGTGCACAATCTTTGACTTGTTGGGCTTGCACTACTCTTGAGATTGTTGGAATTTTGGTTGGTGATCCCACCAAATCTCGCTATACTCGTTCAAGGACAAATAGTGCCAGTAATTTAAGTTATGCTATCTTAGATGATCCTCATAAGCTTTTACATGTGGTAGGTATATCAAAGTGGGACATTGCTATAGCTAAGGACTATTCTTCTTTGGTAAACAATCACACATGGAATTTTGCACCTCTTCATAAAAGAAGAAAGTTCGTTGCAAGTGGGTCTATTGAACCAAATATGCAATTGAGGTTCCATTGATTGGTAGAAGACACATCTTGGGGCCAATGGTTTTTCACAAGTTGAGGACATTAATTATTTTTAGACCTTTGTTCCTCTTGCCAAGATGGATTTTATTTTTCTTGTATTTTCACTAGCCATATCACAAGGATGGTAAGCACACAAGATGAAAGTGAAGTGTGATTTGTGCATGTTGATTTTCATGAGATTTATATGGAGAAACCTCTAGGTTTTGTGCATCATTCTTCACTTGTTTTGAGGCTCGATGTTCACTTTATGGTCTCAAACAAGCTTCCCAGGGTTGGTCTGAGAAGATGGAAAATTTCTTGCTTGCCTCTAGTTTCACTTGTCGCCATTCCAACCCTACAATTTACTCTATGTAAAAGATGTTGAGATATATCAATCTTCTTTATGTGGATGATTTGATTCTAATAGCTCTTTCCTCATCCATGATTTACAATATTAAGAACACATTGATGTAATAGCTTTATATAATTGATCTTAGGATTTTTGATTATTTCCTTGGTCTTTAGTCCTTCAATTTTCATAGGGGATCTCTATTTTTAAGAATTAGTATGCTCTTCATTTGCTTCACTTTTTTGGCATGGTTGATTTAAATCCTACCCCCACACTATTTCACTCAAGTGTCACACTATCTGCTAGTTTCACTAAATTGCAAGTTGACAACAATTAATTGGCTATTTTTTTGTATTTGACACACATCCATTCCAACATTTCCTTTTCCATTGAGATTGTCTCTTGGTTCTCTTAAAATTCTCATGAGAGTAATTAGAAGGCCACCAAGTGTATTTTTAGGTAAATTCATGGAATTACACATTTTGACATTTGGTATGCATCAATAGCTTCTCATATTATGGGCTTCATTGAATCAAATTGGGCTAGTGATGTTGATAATCAAAAGTCCACCTCTATTTTTTTTATTACCTTAATTTTGGTCTAATTGCATGGTCTTGCAAGAAGCAATATATTATTGCATTTTAATTACAAAGTTTAAGTATCAAGGTGTAGTTCTAGCTAGCTAGTTGGTTCTTTGGCTTTGATAGTTAATGATAGAGCTTTATTTTTCTCTTGGTCATCCTAATACTCTTTGATGTGATAATAAGAGTGCCGTGCACATTTCTTTGAACCTAGTCTAGGATCAATGAACAAAACACATTGAGATCCACATGCAATTCATTTTGCAGTTCATCTATGATGGTGTTCTTAACTTGGAGTATTTGGCTATAGAGTAGTAGGTTGAAAACACCCTCATCAAACCTATGGAATTGTCTCTCTATCTTTAATTGTAATTGATGCTTGGGGAGAAGAAAGTTGCCCTTGGGGGGTCATCTTGAGTCCTCTTACCTTCACACGTTTTTCTTTTTGCTCTCTTTTAGGGAGGAATTTTTTCCTATGGATTTTCTCATTTTATCTTATTGTGAGAAAGTACCTCATCAAGCCTATTTTTTGAGACCCATCTCTTTGACTTTTTTGCCTCCCTAAGTTGCATTTATTGGATATGTTGGTGTGAATATCTTTTACTAGACCAATTTACTTTTGTGTCATACTCACACCTAGTTGGTTAAGTTTACTTATATACACTTACTTTTGGTGTCTTAAGTTGTGCATATGAAACTTGCCACATGTATTTTTATGTCTTAAGTCATGCATATGAAACTTGTCACATGCACATGTGTAGTTCTCACCTATCCCAACTACTTTCATGTCTCTCCATTGCTTATATATTTACAAGGGTCTTTGTGTACATTGAAGTTGTATTAGTATTTAGAAATATAGTACTTATTTTGAATTTCTCTCTTTTGGAAAGTTGTTTGGTGTTGTAGAACATTCTTGCTCTTGAGAAGTTATATTGGTAATTTTAATGGAAAAATATTAAAATTAGTAGCCATGGCTTGTGTAATATGTAAATATGATAAGGGGACCAAACATAGCCCATTATGGCAAAAGTGAAATACATTAATATTTTTTTTGGGTACAAAATATACAACTTGATCCATTTATACCATGGATTACTAAGTTATAGACAAGATACATAAGGCACATACTTAGATTACATAAAAAAATAGTGTAATAATTTAGTTTGTACCCAAGACTTACAAATGCATGAGCCCATTGTGTAGAGATATGACATGAAAGCACATGCATATGGAGGTAGAAAATTTTTAATAATCAAAATCAAAACTATTGGCAGGGTGATGGATGTGGTTTTGGGTATGGGGAAAGGTTCTATGTCTAAATTAATGAAGGAGAAAATGGGGGAAGATCTTAGAGATGGAATTTTCAATGTGGAGAAGCCTAATGAATTGTCCAAGGCTCCCTTAATTCAAACATTGTATAATAGTCATTGAATTTAGGATTGCTTGAAGTTATGTGGGAGAATACTATAGAGGAATAAGCTACAAAACGGTTCTAGCATGGGTTGAGTGTTTTTAAGAAATATATCAACTTTAGCATTGGAATCATAGGGAAATAAGTAAACAAAAAAGATAAACCATATATCAATTTATCACTATGAGGAATGTGATCACAATACAACCACCCAAAATTTGTGATTCAACCAATAAACAATTTCAACTCACACCAAAAGTAAATGTTGAATATCAACACAATGTAGAAGAATATATTATAGCAGGCCACAAATATTAACCAAGGTCTTCATGAGATGATAAATTAAATAGTTATCTAATTTTTAGTCTTCTAAAGAAAAAAGATTCTTGTCTTTCTTGAAAAATTGTTTTCGATATACCATTCAAAATGGTCAAGAATTGCCAAAGGAGTTGCACACAATTATAAGGATAGATTAAGATCAATAATTGTTTATTGATGTCATTGTTTATGGTTGGTTAGTATATGACACATTTTTGATGCTGGAGTAGAAGTTAATATCATCACAAAAGATGCCTTGATCAAGATGTGATATACACTACTACAACCACACCAAAATATATTGTTCATGGAAAAAAAACTATAGTAGAGCCTCTAGGAGTCTTGCATTGTGTAGTGGTTAATATTATGAGATCCAAGTTTAAAAGGGATGCCAAGGTGATCAAATTAAAAAAAATGTGGATAACTAACTTGCTTTATCAGGAGGACCATGGTATTACAATAAAATACAAACATGACTTATGAAAAGGTTTATGGGTCAAGAATAGAGAATGATGAGTAGTCATTTGATTAGATGCGAACCATATACATACATAAAGATTGTTAATGTGGAAGATGATAATATAATCTAATCT
Organism: Sequoia sempervirens; assembly: GCA_007258455.2. Classification (NCBI taxonomy): domain Eukaryota; kingdom Viridiplantae; phylum Streptophyta; class Pinopsida; order Cupressales; family Cupressaceae; genus Sequoia; species Sequoia sempervirens. The sequence continues at coordinate 638 of VDFB02189040.1, read as the reverse complement.
ATTATCATGGGCCATAAGGAGAAACTACAACCACTAGATGATGGAGAACTTAGTTTGGTAACTATAGGATATGTTGGTGATGAGTTGTCAACCCTAAATACAAACTTGGGAAGAGTATCATGAAACTTATGTTTAGGTTGGGAAACTTAGGACAAATTTTTAAGGTGGGTAAGACCTCCTTCACTTATGGTTCTACAAGACCAAGGGGGTCTCCCTAAGGTGATTAATTAATTTTTATTACAAGGCTTATATAATTACCTTGTTGCAAACTATACTTGTTACAAAGTGTATCTTTAAATCGGTGTCACTATATACCTAAGTGTTAGTTTGAAAATCAAGGATACACACCTTTATATAACAAAAAATATTTCAAGCATAAAGCTTCATGACATGGATATAACAACACCTATTGTTGTTATATACTTACAACTGAAAGTTGGTAAAACTAATACAACACAACTAAAATAAAATGAGTATGGTTGAATTATTTTAATGTGTTGGGGGTAATGAGATATTGAGTCAATAGTGGGTTGGTGCCAATTTCAACAGGGAAAAAGAGTTATGGATTCATTAAAAACATGTGATGACTAAAATCATACTGTAGTACCCCTCCAGTTACTACTATGTGAATCAGTTTA